>JAOXNZ010000002.1:9883408-9893597 GCA_028566095.1 Kryptolebias brasiliensis | reverse complement strand
ATATATTACAGTAGGGAATGCCCACTTTTATTATTATGTTTTTAAACCCATTTGATGTTGCTCAATTCTTTTATCAACCTGGACCTCAATATGAGAGCAACCACTTAATGTAAAGTCATCCTGAACTATTGTGGCCCCCATACTGTTTATGTTTACGTCACACAAGTCAGAGTTTCCCCCCTATTATGCTGCTTGTCAAAGCTGACAGCTGTTAAAAAAGTATTTGCTGCAAAGTGTCAGTGAAGTCTTGCAACACTTATTCTGAGTTGAATTATGTAAGCCACTCTTATGATTTCAGGAGACCTCCTTTCAGACATTTACACAGAAACTCCTGAGTCGCTGTAAGTATTTTTGTAATTATACAGTTAAACCTTTTTTTTCTTTCCCCAGCAAGGCAAATGAACTTTGCCACACTTATAATGTTGCTGTCTTGGATTAAAAGCTAGACGTGATTTCATTAAAACCAATTCAAAATCTGAAAAAAGTGGCCAATCATATACAGGTTAATGTTTCTGTGATTCTCTTCTACACTTGGGTGGGTGGGGGGTGGGGGGCAAAGTTTCACACGAGCACACAGGAGCAGATCCATGAGCGAGCCGATTGATATATTGAGAGGTGCAACTCATGCGCGCGTGTTGAGTTTTGTGCCCTGCAGTAGAGTAGCGCTTGTGGTCACTGAATTGTGAGCGCATGGGAGGTTCCATGCGTGCGTGGAGCGTAATACACGCTTGTGGTGGACTTTTGGCCTAAATTTGACGCCATAGTCCAACACCATCTTATCACCGTTTGTGAAATAATCATTGATTTGTGCTCTATAAAACAATCTTTCCTCTTTTTGATCCCTCTTCTTTCACATTTTTATATTCCTAATCCTTTTATGTGAGTCTTGTCATTGTTGTAGGACAAGAAACAATAAATGTTTCATGAACTGTTGTTTTTTTTATAACCAAATTACTTATTTCATGTTAATTTGACAATAAAATTTTCATTTGCTCACTTGTATGGTGATGATTAGGCCTTCATTTTTATTATCAAGGTGGGGCAATAATAATTTTGTTCATGTCTTTGTGAGAGTGCACGTGTTTGTTTGTCTATACCATTAGCAAAATATCTCATTAACCAATAGACGTCTTTGAATGAAACTCTCAGAAAATATTCACTGCATGTACATCTACAACTAATTAACTTTTGGAGTCAGTCCCATTCAAGATGGCTGCCACAGCTAAGCAACCTTAAACAAAATAGCTATGACTCAGTGAGTATGAGAGATATTGAGCTCAAACTTGGTGTAGTAGTAGCTGAGAGTCATCCCTCTGAGCTCTAACAGATCTCACAGTATTGGATGAGTTTGTACATAAGGTTATTTACAAGGTTTGACCAAAACAGCTAACTTCATTCCTTCTCAGCATAAAACAATTATGAGTTTTAAACTCTGGCATTAAAGGTGGTGGGTGAAACGCATTCCTTCGAGGATTGCTGGGCATTTAATTTTATTTTATGTTTCAGCTTCAAACAAGTCATCAACAAAACTTTCGATCCCCAACTCCACCCTACCTCCCTGGGCAATATGCATTTAATTTCCCTTGATGGAAATTGCTGGAGGGATTTTTGCGGTCAAAAATACAAAGAAGGGGCAGTGTCCGAAAAAACGACTCCGTATGAGTTTTATTTCATTATTCTTTCACTCTGCCTTTATATTTTCTGTCTGGTTTGCCACCAAAAGTCGAAGGTCAGTCCCACAAAGTGAATGATTTTAACAAAATCCCTCGGAGTCACAGCCTGCCATTTGTCAAACCGCACAAGCAACTCTTCAACTCAACTTTAGTCAGTGCTGATGAAGGGATAGTAATGACATGATTGTTTCTATGTGGGAACATAATAAATTCTAGTGTGTGCTTTGAACCACACACAAAAAAATAAATCAGGACATTGTTCCCACACCCTGTAAGCCAAAATAACATCACACCCGGCTTCAGTCCTCCTTTCCTTCCCCTCTTCCTCTTTTTTCCTCTCTTACCTGCCAGGGAAATGAAGCTCAATCACCTGTGGAGGAGCTGAATGCAGCACGGAGGACTTTGCAATGCAAATGCCAGGTAATTACCCGAAAGCTAGGAGAGTGGAAGCACATGGATGAAAATAGAGCTGGCAGAGAGTGAAGAGAGTGGAAGGGGAAAGGGAGCGATAGAAAGAGATGAACCAAAAGACAAGGTTCACACGCTTGTTGATGCTGGATGATTGGGGTGTAACTGTGGGGGGAGATCAGGTGAAAAGAACCACAGGGATGGATTGAAATGACATAAACACAGTCAGCACACACTGTGTTAATTTCCTCCTTGTTCTTAAGTGCATCTGTGTATGTGTATTTGTGTACTCGTTTAAAAATCAAGATTTTCCACTGCCTCAGTTGTGCTTTGATAATGGAACAATCTACTTTAAATTCAAATATATATATATGAGTGACTGAATGAAGTAGCAGTTTGTTGATAAGTGAATTTGTTTGTCCCTGAGTGCTTTTGTGCACATAGGCATGTGTATGTGCGTTATCTTACAAGGAATTGTGCATACATGTGTATAAATTCATATTTTGTGTGTGTATGTGTGTGTGTGTGTAGTTTGTGTGTTGCAGCGGAGGATTTAGTGAGCATGCCAGCTTGCAGCTGCTTGATTGTCAGCGAGCGGGAGCAGAGAGAAGTGCAGACGTGATTTTCAAAGAGATTAGGAAATGACCTGGAATTAAACACTGCAGCAGATTTGAACTGGGTATAACTCCATGTTAAGTCCCCTGCTTGATGAGAGGAAAAGTTGTTTTATCCAACCGAGGTGGACAGATTAATGCAGTTTTATTTACCATGCTTATTTGTGATTCAGATCAGGACATGAGCATTTGTTTGTTTGTGAATATATCAAGTAACAGTGTGACTCACAAGCAGTTTTCACCTCGACTCTGATTAACATCTGACCAGAAGACAAGTCAGTCAACCCGAAAACTGCTTTGGTGGCTCAGTGTAACTGCGATTTTGCTAAAGTCTCACTCTGCCTAATTAGAATAATAAATCACGCAGCCTCGTTGTTTTCGAAAGGACCCTCCATCGCCTCGCCAAAGCAGGTGGGATTGTGGGATGGTGTGAAAAAAAACAAAGGGTTTGATTGCCCTGCTATGCTACAGGCAGTTAAAAGCTACGCGGCGCTCTCTGGGGATTCATATTCAAAAGTAAGCTGTGTCAATTTAAAGACCAAAGTGTGTATGTGTGGGGGGGGGGAGAAATTGACAAATTTTGATGCATATGCTGGCCCATGCTTGACTTCACTTGACATAAATCACTTGGCTTATTGGAAAATGGATAGAGAGGAGATGGGAGCTTGTTTGAATGACTTGAAAGGCTGAGGGAAGATTGCACGCTGGTGCTTCTCCAAGATGGAAAGCCACACCATCATGGAGTGTGGGTTATACTATAATATATAGAATGCCAACAGTCTGTGTAGGTTATAAAATCATACACAAGGTGACCGTGTCATAACTCTTTACCTCTACCTCTTCACCTTCACTCAAGAGAATTGACATTTTATATAAATGATAGCAATAATAAATATTGTAGCTGTAACTAAAATAATGCCCACCACTAATTATAACAAATTATAATTCAAACCAACATTTACTTTATCAACTAAGTAATTTGCCAGTATCTGGCTTCTTGATGTTTAGAAGTAAAAAAATATATACTGAAAAACAACATTTGTAGAAAAGTTAAGTTTAATAAAACCAAACAAAAACTTAAGTGTTTAATTTGTTAATTTCTTAAACCTTTATTTACCAACCGGACAGATAATAGGAAAATCTAGAATTTAAATTTGCAACAGATGCTAAAGAAAGAAAGACATAAAAGATTATGAACTAAACACTACAAGTGATGCTGTTCTGGAAGATGTTGGATTAATTGGTGAGAAAGTGTCAAAGTTGAGTATAAAAAGAATATCAAAAACCTTATCTCTCCAAGCAATAAAAGGCCATGACTCAACACTGTGCCTTACATTTACCTTAGGAGTCAGACCTGGACCTGGGAGAGATGTCAAATTCATTCACATTCAACCTTTGTTCCAGTTGGAGCTCAGAAAACCAGTAAGATTTGCTAATTGCTGTGCTCACTAACCAGGGTAAGTATTATTACCAATACAAGCTGATAACAATGGATTTTGTCTGCATTTTATGCATTCAGAAATTGTAGCAATATGTTTCCCAATGGAAGTTGAACAGCACATACAAACTGACAGAAGTGAATATAAAAAGTTTATTACTGCCGATATTATCACGTTTTGAACTAGGTAGTCTTGAATTTTGAAGTCAGGGTTGGTCAGGAATCTCACACTTTCCTAGTAAGAGTTCCAACTTTGAGGGACGTTCCAGTTGACGTTTTCACTTTGAAACTTGAAAAAAATCCAACTTCTGTGTACAGATCATTGTCAAAGAATACGGCGCACTTCTGTGACTCAAGCGTGGAAGTTAAGAAAAGTCGCAGGACGTTCTGGAGACTCCCTCATGAACACTGTTTGCCAACTAGTCACAGCCCAGTGAGATACTTCCTTTAGCTACTAGCAAGCTTAATTTCTGTAAAACTGATGGAGTTATAGCATTGTGTTGACGAAACTAAGATTTGCTGTGACGACCATCTTGAATTGGTTTGACTCCACAATTTAATCAGTTGTAAAAGTGCATCCAATGTTGGATTTCTGAAAGTTTTGTTAAAATCAATGCAGTGGTTCATGAGCTAGTTTGGATCAGACAGAAGAATGAACGCACACACAAACATAGGCACGGGCAAAAACATCACCACAATAAAAATGACAAATGAATGCTTTTGTTGCATGACAGAAAACTTCACAACTTCTCTGGAAATGAGGTTTTATCAGATTGCAAATTTGCCCTCAAATGTTTTATTTCACAGATTGAGGTATTTTCAGGAGATTTGCTAATCACCCGTCTACAATTAATAAATGAATCGTTTAGTTTCAGCTTTTCTAACAATATCGGCCTCGTTTTTGAGCAGTTTGAGAGTGGCAGTATATCTATATGAGTTTGTATTCCTAAAGATTCCTAGTCAGGACCCATGACTGAATGAAATCCGTCAGCTTTGAGAACTTTTCGCTCTAACCAAAAAGCGCATCTCTGTCTTAACCTTTGTCATCCAAAAGTGATTACACACTTCATGCACTCCTTTTTGTGTGTTCTTCATCTGACAGTCACTGAGTCTGTGTACTGTAGACTCCCGAGCTTCTGAAGAAGAAACAGTAGTTCACTTCAGAGTCACGTAGTGGATCGTGTTATTGTTTTGCACTTGTGTTGTGCCAGTGGGCCAAATAATTGGATTTTAGTTATTTTGTGAATTTTGGTCAATGGAAAACATTTGTACTTGAAGGTAAATCTAGCGCGCTCATGTAACTAAACCATAAAAGGGTTGTTAAGGGTCAAGGTTTCAAGGGATCTGTTTTTGTTGTTCCTGAAGTCGAGTATTAAAATGCAACAATTCTAAAGTCTAAAAGCCTCCAGAACAAAGGTTGTTGTGGCTGTAGGAAAAAAATCAGGTGGTAACTATTTCAAATCATAGCAAAAATGCATGCCAGGCTGGTTTTTTATTTAACATTGTGCCTTTAAACAATTAATAAGGAGCTGGCAAGTTTGGCGCAAACCCAAAACATCTTATGAGAAGAAGAACCTCATATCGAGCGTGAAACACGACGATGGAAATGTTAGGCGTTGAAGTTTATTTGCTGCCTCGGCGACCGGAGGGCCCGCTGTC
The DNA here is from genome assembly GCA_028566095.1 of Kryptolebias brasiliensis. Classification (NCBI taxonomy): domain Eukaryota; kingdom Metazoa; phylum Chordata; class Actinopteri; order Cyprinodontiformes; family Rivulidae; genus Kryptolebias; species Kryptolebias brasiliensis. Next base: position 9,887,805 of record JAOXNZ010000002.1, on the reverse strand, counting down.
ACGGATTCAACCACCAATTTGGCATCAAATTAAAAAAGTGCTCAGGTTCCTCTGTCGGACACACTCAGGATAATAATCTCATAAAAACAAGCCAATCCATCAAGTCTGACTTGACAAAAAAAAAAAAAAAGTCAATAGTTGAGATTTAATCTACAATAAAAATAAAACCTAAAACATCTTGCTACTGCATGCATTTTGCACGAACGTGTGGAGTCAGAAAATGGTGGACAATTACATAAAATGTCTGCACCACTGAGGCCAATTTAACAGTATACAGTATTTGTTAATTATTAAAACATGCTTCTTTTTCCTTTTGTGGTTTTGTTCAGGCATATCTATAAATGCAGGTTGTCAAGTTATATATCGTCTAAATATGTAAAAAGAAACTAAAAACTTCATAGTGTGAAACACTTTTTCAACTTAAGATAGTAACTTTAATTGTTGGGTTTGAATTTGCTTTTTAAAAAAAATGTCCTAAATGTATCTTATGCATATTTATTAAGAAACAAAGTATTGTCATTTCTTTTAAGTTTGAGTTTACTGATTATTTTTTTGGTACAGATAAAGAAAAAAAAAAGAAAAAGATACTAAGCATCCACTTCAGATGTAGAGTAATTTCATCCTCTCCTCATTGCATTTCCCATTTTTTCCCATTAGTGGCTTACATTAATTGCACTTAACTGATCACTGGCGGTTATATGTGGGACCTAAACCAGATAAAAAGAGAAAAAGCGAAGGTTGATGTGAGTGAGCTAAGTGCTGCTGTATAAAGTCAGTCCACTTCCTCGCCCTCTCGCTCCAGCCTTGCTAAGAGCGGCCGGGCTAAGCTACTCTTGCCCTACATACAGCCTAAACAGCAGATTACCGACCGTCCCTTTAATCCCACGGACCAGGGCATGTGCCACTGTCACCATGTGCTAACCACCCAATCACCCTGCAGCCACTATCACAGCCCCCCCGATGTGCTGTTAGTCGTTTAAACCCCGTCACTCCAATCCACAGCATCTTCTGTTTCTGTTCGCAGTCGAGCGTTTTGGATCAAAAGTAAAGCTCGGTGCAAGCAGAGATATGGAAAAATTTGCCTGCTTCTCTTCCCTAGCAACTCTCCCCCTCCATCGCCACCCTCTCCTCGTTTTAACCTCCTCATGACCACCTGGCATGGGACAGCAGCTTCCTTCAGCCTCACCTAAACCACCAGACCTGAGATTAGGGTTAATCTGGACCTTGTGTCATCCTGTATCCATCCACCCATCCACCACCCCCCCTATCGCTATTCTTTCCACCCTGCCTCCCTCCCTCTGCTTTACCAAAGAGGCTTTGGTTTCAAATCCTTTATTGTAAACCCCCGCTCCCTTTGCAGTGTCTTTCTGCCTGCTGCCAACTGCAACTTTTCCTCCCGCACGACATCCTGAGCCAATCCTCGAACAGACAGAACCTGTCCCCAAGCTATGCTAGTTAAGAAATGCTAGTAAAGGATTTTTTTTTTCACCCCCCTATTGTCTCTGCCTTCAGATTAAATTTGGAATTTTGGAATCGGGCAAGAACTTTAGAGGTTTCGCTACGATAAAATGAAACGCTGGATCGTATGAATGCATTTGGTAACACACAGCTGTACGTTAAACATGCGCATCTTGCGTAATGACCTTTACGTGTGCGTGTTTATGCCAAACGAAAACTGTTTGAGAGTCCTTTTAGCTCATGTGTACCGTGAAATTAGTTAGAAAGCTGGAGAATTCATCCTCCATTCTGCTGTCCCAGTCAACCCAAGTACATTTAGCCGTCCACTGTCCTCTTGTTGTCCTCACAGCCCGAGGACAGAAGGACGGCGCGGAGGCCTGAGGTGGACGTAGACACTCGACAATGTTACAGAGAGCGAAGATGCGTAGAGAAAGGAGACAAAAAGAGGCAAAGATACAAAGCGCTAATGCCTCTTTCTTCCTTTCTTTCTTTTTTCGTCCGCGGAAATAAATGGCAAATTCCCCCCCGAGCACAATCTCCTGTCTCGAGTTGAAAGGCCAAAAAACATTTTAGCTGACAGAAACTGGAAGAAAAGGAGACAGAGAGTTAGGAATGCTGCTACAGATGTAGGCCAATGAGAAAGAATAAAGAAACTCGATGTAAAGGGGAATTGCAAAACAGCCTTGAGGATACAAACCTGCATGAATTGGACGCTTTAATGGTAAAACGCTGTGGAGGACACGCCGAAATAAAATGATCAGAAGATGCAGATTTTATAATGTTAATCTACAATTTCTTGTGTAATTCTAATCAGTGTTTTGAGCACTATTTAATTTGTTCTAATTACACACTTTTTAGGACAGAATTTGAAAGAATGGTTCATATGACTCCTGCCAAAACACACGTTTCTTTACTAGTACTGTGTCTTCGAGAAACACTGTGACATTACTGTTCATGTAGCACTTCTTTATACATAGAAGTAGGAATTTTGATTCCTAGTTTCACATTCAGACCAAAAAAAGAGAGAGTTGAACAGGGGCAAAGAGTCAACGAAGACTGTTCAAACTGCGCAAAAAGTCCACAGAGATCAAGACGGAGAAAGCCGGCGATGTTGTTCATGGATTTAAATTAACTGCTGTCATGTGGATTCTGATCCACATTAAACGAGGTCAGTGTGATCTCGCCACAGCTGGGAAAAGACAGGAGGGAACCTTGACCGAATGCACTGAGATGCACAATACACACACACACACACATATGCAGTATATGTATGCAAAGTGACAAAACACACACACTGCATGCTGTTTGGATGTGAGTCTGAACAATAAATGTGACTTTTTAATACAAATTATGACAAAAAGAAATAGAATAAAAGTAAATGGAAGTGTAGAAACATGACAACATTTCCGTAACACTCCAAACACAAGCACATGCTTGATTTGCCGCTGTGTTATTTGGGATGCTGACTTCCAGCGCCGTGTGAGCCTCTCCATCACAAAGAGCTCTTTAAAAATTCAGCACAAGTCGAAACAAAACAAAACAAAAAAAACAAAAAAAGAGCTCCATGCCAACTAGTGCAGACCTAACCGACTTCTAAATACAATGTAACTCAATAAATTAGCAATGCTTATTATTAAAAATTACCACTGCGCTTTCTGCTTAGCTAGGCTGCAAAAATTGATTTACCTTATTTTCTCAGTCTATGACCATTGCAGAGACATCCTCCTAGGATGAGGGGGCTCGGAGAATTATTGGTCGTGTTAATCAGAAAATATGTGAAGCATGTATTTTAATTACAAATCACACAAGGGCAATTTTCTAAACGTGTTGCCCGCACATTAAAGCGAAGCTGCCACAACACCGAATTGTAAATCCACACAAAAACCTGTCCACGCTGACGGTAATATTTCCATATTAAATTCAGCTCCATTTACAGTATGTTTGTCTCATACTGTACACCGGGTTTTCTTTAAAACCGTCTGCCCCAAAGCAGATCACTCATGTTCAAACAATAATATCTGAACATGAGCGAAATGGTGCAAAATGGGAAGTAGGTCACATAGCAATTATTTGACAAAAAGAGATGGGGGTGGGGAACTGGGGCAGGGTGTATGCACAGACAGCAGCAAAAAGGAAGGTTTTTTTTTTTTTTTTTTTTTTTAGGCGGGGATCACAGATCAGATGGCATGAGGGTGTGTGAAAGTGCGCGCAAAGTGCAGTCAGTCTGATAAATAAAATAAAAGTTACAGACAGTTATTAAATAAGAGTTTGTCCAGCTGAAACAAAGCGTTGCGCTGTTCGGTCAGCATGAAGCCGCACACGCACGCACAACAAATAAAGACACACTCACTCATCAGAGGCATCATTGTCTGTTGTAGTGAAATTGAAACTGATATTGCAGCGTTGCCGCGATATTGCAGATCAGCAAAACTGACACAGAGAATGTCAGCAACATTGATCAGCTATCAATAAACAGCTCAGCTACCCCTATCTCTGACACAACACACACACACACACACATAGCTGAGCTGCTACTGATATCGACAGAATACACCCCAAAAGCCTACACAACCTCCTGTAAGATCAGATATTCACCTGCGCAGACGCCCCCCCCCTCCCCACTCTTAGGCTCCCCAGCTTCTTCTGATCCTTTCACATTTTGTCACCACTGAGAATCATGTATTATACATATATCTGTGCTCTGCGTTGGCCTGCAGCGCGAAATCAAGCAGCCAACTTACACGCATACACATTTCCATATGGACTTCGATCGCCATGCATCAGAACTGAATGCAAATGCTACAACGGGGGCTTGCGGAGTTTTGATTATAAAAAAAAAAAATTCAAATAAAGAATTTCTCTCTCTCTGCGAGGCTGTAGTTTTAGTTCAACCCCCCCCCCTCCAAAAAAAACAACAACAACAAAAAACTGAATATGAT
>JAOXNZ010000002.1:9857527-9868270 GCA_028566095.1 Kryptolebias brasiliensis | reverse complement strand
GCTACAGTCAATGTACAGTTTATGCAATCCGCCAATTCAAATCCTACCGCCTTCGTTTGTTTGCCTCCACTCCAACCCGGGCAGTAGTTTGCTTGACAGACTCCTCAACATGGCTGGGCGGCCCTCGTCAACTCGCGAAGGCATTTATCCACAGCGAGCAGGCGCCCCCTAGCGACTCGGAGGGGTAACAACGCCACATTAATTCACAGGCACAAAACCTGATCACCTACATTTTTGTAAATGTTAAATGTATCTTTAAAGGTTTAAACAAGTCATAAAATAGCGTGCATGCACAAAACAGAACAGAAATAAGAGCATTGTATAAAGCCAAGATAACATTCATTTCAGCTTTTGCTGACAGGTTTACTTTGAAGTATGTTTTTTTTTACCACACTTATAAAAAACCCACAACGAACCACAAAAATCTGTATTTTAAATGGTTTATGGTTTCATAAAAAAAATACATTTAAATCGGACTATAAAAGCTTGCTATATTTTCTAATATTATTGTCATTGTAATGAAAAGATCTATGTACGGGATGTTTGTGTTTAGTATAAGAGATTAAAGTATCTTCTTCATTAGTTGGAGGTCCTTTTTGTTGCCCTCATCTAACACAATACCATAAAAAGCACAAATTTACCCGAATATTATCACTGGGTTATTTTCCCAACAGTAGACCATCACACCAAAAGGTTTTCTTGGATGATTCTTGTACAAATAAATAAAGTTTTGAAGTGTATTAGCTCACATTCTTATTTTCATTAGTTTCTGCCTCTTTTGAAGCAATATTTAAGGATTTCACATATAACTGAAAACAATGACTATACATAGGAGAATGGTGCATCATGGCAAGAAGGTTTCTGGATTGAATTTTAGACACAAAAGGGGGGTTAAAACAGATAAAAATAAATATTTTTGTCTTTGTAAAAAGATTTGAATGTAATCAAAAATACTTTGAAAACAATGCTGTGTGTGTGTGTGGGGTGGTAAAATTGAAATAAAATGATCAATAAATGTTTGATATGTAAAAAATATTAGTGTTCTGCAAAACTCATGGTTTATTATGAGCACGTGGTAAGGTTTCAGCCCAATGGTTGGAACTACATAGAAGGTGTTGTTAATTACAGATGGGATCAGAAGGTCCTGTTGGCTGCTGAAAAAAAAATGAATATGGTGTTTTAAACAGATGAAGGAAAAAAAAACTTAATTGAATGGACAGTTGTTTCGTAGTAGCATCTGTAGTGCAGAATAAACACTTTCAAGAGGGATGTCATTACATACTTTCGCCACAAGGTGGACCTAGAGGTTCTTAAATTAAGTCAAGGAACTAGCAGCATGTGAGACTTTCAGTTCCCATAAATGATCATTTGTTGCTACTCTTCTGTTTTGCCTTTTGTATGACTCTATGTAATAATAAAAACATTGTATTTGTTTTCCACAACTGTTTAGTCCAGCAGCCTGACTTCATCCCAGCTGTCATCAGGTGAGGCAGGGCTGTAACCTGGACAGGTTGGGCTCTGGACCCCACTGTGAGTCACAAAACACCAAGTTGGGGATCCTGAGGTGATCTCCAGAAATCAAACAACATATCTTTCAGGAAACACATTTCTACTATGATTCTTACAACAATCATCACAAACAAAGTTGCATAATATGAGTTTAAGCTATTGGTGGTGTCATTAAGGCTTTATTATTTTTTTTGCAATGTCTGCATAGTTCAACCAAGTCTTTGCCACTGTTATAGTGGGGGTCAGAAGCTAAAAAGTTGGGGAACAGCTGTGCTACCGGTCCAACAGAGATAGAAAACATTTCATGAACACAAGGTTTTGATTCCAAGGTTTACAATTTGTGAACAGTCTCTTGCAAACATAAAAAAGCAAAACCTGACCATGAAAAATAAAAATGTAATTGTAGACCCAGCATTACTTGAAGGAATACAAATCACTTGCCACCTTTCATGCCAAAGTTTTAAACTAAGATCATCTTATGATGAAAAAGGGTGGAGTTATACCCATTTTAGTCATAAATTGTGAACAACCTTAAGTACACTCTCAAGAAAGATCTCACAAGATGTGTTAGGTCTTAGATTATGTGTTGAGGATGACTCTCAGCTACTACCACACCAAATTTTAGCTCAATATCTGTAAAACTGACTGATTTCAAGCATTTAATGTGTTTTCTAAGCTCAAGTAGCTCTTGCGGCCATCTTGAAATGCGTTGCCTCCAGAAGTTAATCAGTTGTAGATGTACAGGCAGTGATTATTTTCCAAGAGTTTCACTAAAATCCATCTAGTGGTTCATGAGATACTTTGCTAACAGACAAGCAGTGTTGAGTCCAACAATTAATGCCAAGGTTTTAAGTACAAATGTTGAACAACGTGTAGCACTTAGAGTACGTGTCATGAATGATGTTCAGTTACAACCACACCAGTATTTGGGAAACTGGCTTGAGTTACAGCCATTTTTGCATTTCCAACATTCAATTGGCTGTGGCGGCCATCTTCAATTGGCATGACTCCAAAAGTTAATCAGTTGTAGAGGTATATCCAAAGACTATTTTCTGAAAGTTCAATTAAAATCTGTCCAGTGGTTCATGAGATATTTTGCTAACACAACAAACAAATGAACAGACAGAGACACAGGCAAAAACATTATCACCATTTCACCTTTGGCTTTTTACATCATAAGACTTTTGTACAGTTTTGTACTCAACTTTTGCATTTTTACTGTTTACCGATATGTGGAATGTTCATGTCTTCATTAATCTTTGATTAACTCACACGCATGTCTTTATTTTAAACGCTTTGAGAGCAATATGGTGAAATGGTGCCATCCTCAGGTCCTTCTGCAGGACCTATGACTAAATTACACCTCTAAAGACACAACATCAGAGACAGGAATAACCTTATTTGTGCCACACACTCCCCTATCCATCCCCATACACATTTACACTCACTACCACACCCCCCAACTCTGCAGGAAAGAAAACGACAAACAGCTTATATCGCAAAACTCCAAAATTGTTTCCTGACAGAGGCTGCAAGAGCCAAGGAGTCCGACATTAGAGCCTGATAAAGCACACTTTGTGAGTGTAAAGCAGCGGCGAGACATTTGACCTGTGAAACATGCATAGGACAGTAGCATGGCATGCGTGTATCATATTCTGCCTTTCAACTCTCAATCATTTTTGGGTGCTTGACTTTTTCCCCCTCCAGGGCCTTGTTGACTGCTGCGGATTGGACAGGTGGCATAGCATGGAGCGGAGCTGGCCATTTACCATCCAATAAAAATAGCTGCGGTCTCCATGATGTCACCGGTGAGTAAATCACAGATCCTGAGTGTGGAGAGGAAACTAAAAGGAAAAAAAAATAGAAAAAAAAGATGTGTATTTTCTTTACTCTAATGTTTGTTGTCTTGCTTTTTATCTGAATTAAGCTGTGTTTGCACGCTTGTTATACATTTGCAGAAATATACTTTTTCTGCAATCCAGAAGGTTTCAAACAGGAAGGGATCAAAGCCCGTCTCATTCAACATGCAGCCACAAGCAACGTCGCCATTTTCAGCTGCTCACGCTGGCTGCCAGGGAGGGTGCACGGACTAAAGCTGGGGTCTGATCTCACCTCCATACCTGGCATTCTGAAGCCACAACACCATGCTGCTGATGAGGAACCCGATCAGCTGTAAATCTTCTCTGTTTGACCATGTGACATGCCAAATTTGTGATTCTGCCCTCAGTCTACCCTCTGCATTATTTCCCCTCCACCTCGCTGTCACCTGTGGCGCCCTTTTAACTGCTTCACCCTCTGGCACGGTGAAGCAAAGCCACTAGGAGGAACGGCGACCGTCCCACCATCTGCGGATCAGTTTTTTTTTACGTTTGTCTGATTCCTTTTGGCTAAATATCTCAGTGTTTACATTCAAGTAGGTTAAATTAATTGTGTGTGGCTCAATTCACCGACACAGCAGGATGCCGTCAGAAGAAATGTAACAGGATGTGAGAAAAGCAGCACTTGTCAGCCTCTCTGAGGATGCGGTTTGTTCACATTCTGTCCATTTCAGGACGTTAGCCTCTGATAAACAGCGAGGAGGCTTTCTGCTTCTATGATCCAAAGTGTCCACAAAGCCCAAGGTGAAACAGTGAAGATATCTCATGAACCACTGGGCTGGTCTTATTCAGTGTGTGTAAAATGTGAGCCAATTCAAGGGTGATTAGCCAAATAATTCCTCATAGGTAAACTTGTTAACAAGGCAATTTAATCACAGGAGAGGACAGTAACAGAAAAATCATCTAAGGTCTGGTTTTGTTTGCATGTTTAAGATAGTTATGTCTGTAAAAATGACAAAGATTTTTAGATTTATTAAGTATTTTCTTTGCCTTCTGCGGTGGATTTAATCAGATCCAACATGAAAGTCAACTTGTATGAGCTTGAAAAAGGTTTCTCACAGCCTTCTCACAGATGGCTCAATGAGAGGAAAATGTCTGCCTCCGTGCGCTGTGGAGAAGGAATCGTGAAGGAAAATTGAAGTGTGATTCCACACCGCTCCTTCTCATTTCTCTGACTTCAGCACTCTGGGGTCCTGGTGGTCTGCGTGAGGACAATGGCTGGGCTGTTTGAGAAAGAAAATAGCCGCACACTTGCACATTCTATCACAGAGGATTTATTACCAACATTTGTGTAGAAGCTTGAACGAGCCAGACCTGTCCATATGTGGGGCCTTTGTAAGAGCCGGGGTGTCTTTCCGATGACACCAGCTGATGATTCGGAACAGCTGAGATTAGTTTGTGTGGAACTGGACAACGGGGCAGCTGGACATCTCTCTTTTGGACATATACACACACACACATACACACTGAGGCACATAAACAACAGTGGAATCCTGAGGTCCAACCCTCTTGGGATCAAGCCACACTGAGACATTAATAAAGGACTTGTTGTTTCAGGAGGTGGCTTATATGGTTTTAAGTTTATATACTTCAACAAACCCCGCTTTGCTCCCTATCACTAAAAGTTCACTTTCCATTACATTAATGTGTATGCTTTCCCGCCTTTTATTACACTCAGGTACTTCTAGCAAAGAGTATATGCTATTAATGGTGCTGTTGTAATTTGAATAGTGAGCTAAATAAAACCAGGTTGCTGTTACTACCTCAACTGGCCCGCAACATCTCAGCCAATGAGAGACTTTGCCCAGTCGGACCTCTTTAAATAGGGGCGGGGTCGTGCTGAAGGGTCACAAGGAATGATGTAACCTGCATTTATTTTCAGCTTATACAAGTAAATCTAGACAACCCCCCTACACACACACACACACACACAGAGTTGCACACAGAATCCCTCACAAAAGCAGCTGATTGCTCTTCGCATGCAAAGTGTTACATCTGTTTAACCTTTCTCTAATCTCTCTCTCACTTTAAGTTCCTGTTTCTGCATCTTGCTGGTCGTTCTTCCTATCTTGTTAATGACGACACGTGCCTCTGCAAGCACTCTCACCGGTGCATTCACATGTGTGCGCTGGATAAATAGAGAAAGAGTGTGTTTATCACAGGGGGAAAAAGAAAACAAGTGAAAGGCAGAGACACAATGAGAGACACAGAAATTTAGTCATGGCCAATAATACTCATGGTGACCTCCCTTCCGTTCCATCAGCTGCAGCTGTTGATCACGCTGGTGTAACAGTGATCTTTCTAGCATTGCATCACTCTCTTTCCCCTGTGAGTCCTGTGCTGTCCTGCATTTACCCTGCAAAAGCATGGATCCAGAGATTCAGAATGCATATTTTATCCTGGTGAAGAATGGCCAATGCTCTGTATAGAAAAGCCTATTTAGATCCTTTTTCTCATACCTGTAGTGAGCCGTTTCTCTTTATTCTTTGTCTTTTCTTTTGTAGCTTTTTTTGACATGTAAATATTTCTACATTTGCTCTGTTTTATGTCAAATTGTTCTGCTCATTCGGTACATTCCGGCTGTGACTATGCTATGACTTTTGGTTTATGTAACTTTTATAGTTTTCAAAATATTTACCTTTATTTGCAAAATAAGTTCTCCTAAAAAAACAAAAAAGATGGGTAATTACTTCAAAAACATTGATCCCTTTCAAATCTTCTCTAAATGCTCTAGTGTTGTCTTTTTATGCTACTTTTAGCTAACATTTTGTTACTTTTAGCTTCTAGCTGGTCTTTAGATACTTTTAATTTTTAGCCAGCCTTTTACTACTTTTAGCTTTGAGATGGTGTTTTGCTATTTTTAGTTAGCGTTTTGTCACAATTAGCTTTTAGGTAACATTTTGCTACTTTTAGCTGTTAGCTAGCTTTCAGCTATATTTATCTTTTAGCTTTGTCTCTAGCATTTTAGCTGATGTTTTGTAACTTTTAGTTTTTAGCCAATGGTTTTGTTTTCTACTTTTGGCAGACATTTTGATACTTTTAGCCAGTGCTTTTCTACCTTTAAGCTAGCATTTTGCTACGCTTACCTTTTAGCATGCATTTTGCCACTTGTAGCTTTCAGCTAACATTTTGCTATTTTTAGGTAACATTTTGGAACTTTTACATTTAGCTTTTATGACATTTAGTTACTTTTAGCTTTTGTGGGGGTAGTCTTTCTTTTTAGCTAGCATTTTCTCTTTTTAGTTTTTTAGTATTGTGCTTCTTTTAGCTCAGTTTCAGCTTTCTTCAGCAAAATCATTTAATCCTCAGCATTTACACATTTTCACAGAAAATGCAGCTTCCTAATTTATTTAGAAATTGACAGTTCATTGAGACAATATGACAAATGTTGCTAAAGATTAGAGAAGCGCCGTAAAGTTTATGATGCATCAAGCCAAAGTGATAATATAATTATCGGCTTTGTCTGCTTGCTTTTTAAGAGCATGTTTGATCCCTCAGCATGCCAGTAACGGGCCTTCAGTTATGTATGCGCAGCAGGTTGTTGGTCATGTTCTCCATCTGGAGAACGCAGCAGAGGGACCATGTAACTTCCCAAGGAACTCGTCCACTAGCACACATCAGAGACATTCCACCTCATCTGACACTCGTCCATGGAATTCAGCAAATTTTCCACACTGTTCTCACAGGCGTTCTAAAGTGCCTGTCAAAAAGACTGGCGTGCCCAAACCTCAAGCACCTGCAACTAAGCGAAACGCATTAATGCGTTCAGGAAACTTTTTTTTTTTAATTTAATTTGACCTTTTCGCACCTGGACACACAATATTTCTATTGCTTGTGTGTTTTTTTGTTTGTTTGTGTGCCTGTGTGAAAAGGTATTCTGTTTGCTCTGCTGATAGGTGATAATTTGTCATAGATTTGTGCAGAGTGCCTTTCTCCTCCAAGTTGGTATGGCCAGTGTATGCAACCTATAGTTGACACCTATGTGTCGCACTGGGAGCACACTAAATGCTTCAGATGACTTGAGGGTTTACTTGGCAACCGATGGCTGTTTTAAGACCATGGATACACTTTCAGTTTGGACGGAGCACAAAGTTTTCAAGTCTGCATGGAGAGGAATAAAAAAAGGCACAGAACCCGCATGGATCATGTGCTCATTGTTGTGTGTGTCTGGTTAGCTGAATGACTTCATCCAGAACTATTTGTGTAAGTCGATGACGTGTCATTTACAGCAAGAGCAAGAAAATGTGGAGTTAGAATTGGCTGAAAAACGCTTGGTTTATAACAAAATGTGAATTTTACATTCCCACAACTTCAAATATTTTGTATTTTTATCCCTCACCACTGAAGGTGAAGCGACGATAATGTTTCTTGTCCATGTCTGTGTGTGAGTGCATGTGTTTGTTTGACTGCACTGTTAGCAAAATATCTCATGAACCACTGGATGGGTTTTAACGAAACTTTCAGAAAGTAATCATTACACTAGAGCTGATTAACTTTTGGAGTCAACCACAGTCAAGATAACCTCCACAGCCTACTGACATTAGCAAAGACAAAAATTGTGACAACTCAAACAATTTTACAGATAATGAGCTAATTTTGGGGTGGTAGTAGCTGAGCATCCTACCCAATACATACTTTGAGCACAATACATTGTGCAATAGTTTTGCTTAAAACTTTGCCATTAACTATTGGAGTCATCTCTGTGTGTCTGTTAGCAAAATATCTTATGATCCCCTGGATGGACTTTAATGAAACTCATACAAAGTAATCATCAGATGCACATCAACAACTGGTTAACTTTTGGACTCAACACAGTTTAAGATATTTGCTGCAGCTTATTAACATTAGTAAACACAAAAATAGCTGTAACTTTGTCAATTATACAGATGTTTAGCTAAAATTTTGTGTAGAAGTAGCTGAGAGTCAACCTTAAACACATACGTTGGGCGCCATACACTGTGCAAGATCTTTGCTCCAAACTTTGGCATTAACTTTTAAAATCAAAACTGCCAGTCTGTTAGCAAAATATCTCATGAATCACTGGGGAGAATTTAGTGAAACTCTCAGTTTGGAGTCAACCCAATTCAAGATGTCAAGATCTATAGTATAATATTATTTACAAGGTCTGACCAAAACGGCTACAACTTTTCAGTAAAAGAGGATTTTAGTATAAAAGTCTGCCATGAAAGGCGGCGGGTGATATGCATTCATCCAAGAGATGCCAGGCCTTTAATTCAATTTTATATGCTGTATGATTCCCAAATTATTTATTTCTAAGTGAAATGAAAAACTCAGTTTGAGCAATTAATTATCAGCCTAATGATGCGGTGGAGGGAAGTAAGTGAAGATGCGGGGGGCGGACGAAGGGAGGAGGGGTTGACACACGCGAGGTACAGGACAGGACACCCTCGTGCTTGCTTCATAAACCTCACCACATTTTGCTGCCGCAGCTGTTGCGGGGCGCGCTCTGGAAGGCGGAGAGGTGCGCTCTTTCTGGAGTGGCTATGTCCAATCTGGCACGGCCCCCCCCACCCCATTTTCTTTCTTTCCTTTTATTAATGCTGAACAGCCGTCAGTGAACCGCTTCGACTAAAAAGACGGGATGTTGTCTCGCCTACTGGGGTCGCTTTCAACAGAAGAGTGAAGGCACCGCTCATTTACCATGAGCTGTTTGGATGTTATGTACCCAGCCTATGGACGTTACGCACCGTACGCACCGACTCCTGCATTCATCAGTAGCTTACAGGTAGGCGGTGAGCAAATGTCGAAGTGTTCCGATAGCTGTTATTTCCAGTAGCAATTAGAGTTACTGAAACAAAGAAAACATAAATGCTCATGTTGGCGTTGTAGTTTCAGCGGCTTGTGCGTAAAAGCGAATTGTGCGTAAAAGCAAATAACCAGATTTGTTTAAAGTAGGGTATTTAACATGTTTATAATTTTTAATATTTTCATTTAATAATTTAGGCTATTTAATCAACAGTCTGTGTCATTTTGCGCCCAGTAACGCCTCATTTCACGCTTTCTTGATCGTGCGCAAGCATGCACAGAGAAAAACATTTTGCCAAAATGACTCATGTTCAGTTAAATAAGTGTCTTCTGCAACACCTGTCTCCACCCCCTGTCACCCACCCCCATCACACACACCCGACAGGCTCCGACAGGTCTGAGCAGCACTGCGCCCCTCAGTCGGGATTTTATGAACCCTCCCAGCGTTCCCGAAGGGATGTCTGGGGGCCCAGGCACCGGAGGGTCGACTGCCTCCTCATCTTCATCCAGCTCCTCTTCTTCTTCTTCTTCTTCCTCCTCCTACACCACAGCAGCAGCAGTGCCAAGGCCAGCTGAGGGCCCCAAGGAGAAGCAGGAGGCCCCCGAGGCCGAGTATCTGACTTCTCGCTGCGTCCTCTTCACCTACTACCACGGAGATATCAGCAGTGTGGTGGACGAGCACTTCTCCAGGGCTCTCAGTTCCTACATGGATGGAGAGGGCAAACGGAGAGCTGCAGACCAACAGGGCACGGGTAACTGACATATTGTGCCTTTGACACTTAAAACACTTTTTTAATTTCCTTCCTTCAAAAGGCAAAACAAAACAAAGAAAACAAATCTTCCTCAGGAGGTCATGATCCAGATTTAAGGGTTCTTGCACAGGTTTTGAGACCCCATGGGTGAGCTCACAGTTCTGCAGAGCACAGCAGAGGGTCAGACAGATGATGTGATCAAGTGACAGGACTCAAGGGTTGCTTCTTTATGGAGGTCATGGCATAAGGTCGTGCAGGTCAACGGCTCATTGGCAGTCAGAGGAGACTTCTTTTATTCTGGCTGGGCTAAAATAGATGAAGAAGGGATGTTTTTAGTTGAAAATGCAAGAATTTGAAACATTACGTTCACATTTTCAACGCAGAAGCTGTGCTAATAAAACATGGTGGTATATATTTTGCTTTAATTATTTGAGTTTTGATTTTGTGTGTGTCTTTGCATCAATAAAAGAGTTAAAAAGGGGGATTTTAAGTTGTTTGAAGGCCTCTCTCCGCCAACAAGATGAAGGCATCCCTTAGATATCCATGTAGGGGCCTGCAGCGACCTTACTCCCTTGCTGTGCTGTCCCTTTAGTCTCTTTTCTTGTCCAGCTGAACGTCTTCATTTCGGCACCAGCACACGCTTCCTGCCTCACAACAGGTGCTATGTTTATACCCGATCGTAAGCGTACAGCCTCGCCGGCGTATCCCCTTCAAACATCTCCACGGCTGCCATTCTGACTCTTGCTCCAACTCTCACCCCACAAAGGTTTCACAGTCAGTCGCCTGCGGGTTGGTTGGATTTATAAATGATAAAATGTTGTTGCTTGTGGTGGGAGCGG
>JAOXNZ010000002.1:9832431-9846939 GCA_028566095.1 Kryptolebias brasiliensis | reverse complement strand
GTGGATTTCCCATTCAGGAAGCTCTATGAATTAAAAAAAAAAATACAGCAATTGGTTTGGAACATCCAGTGATTTAAAAACAGTTGTGTGTGTTTATGTGTATGTGAGCATTTGAAATCTTTTATCAAAGTTGAACAAATTTACAAAAATGAGCATATTTTTTTATATTTTCTTTTTAGTCTACAGTTTCCTGAAGAGGGAAAAATGATGCAAAGCTTCACATAAATCTTGTTAGTTCATGTAAATCACTCAAACTTTCAGTGAGTGGGTGTCAGCTGAAGAACCACCCACCTTTATAAAGAAATCAAAACAGATCTTAGCACATTTAGTATTTTCCAACGTGGGGCAGTTTTGCCTGCTGTTTCATATGAAACTGTTTTGCAGTAACTCACGTTTGCATGACTTCTTGTTTTTTCATGCTACCTTTGGTTTTGAACTCTTTATGAAATCATTATGTCTTTGACTGGAATCAGAAGAGAGCATAAAATTCCATCTGTGGTTTCCAGTGTAAAACCATAACACTCATAATTCATGTGACTTCATTTTGGCAGAACAACAAAGTGCTGAGTAACCGATTTCTACAAAACACTCTAAATGAGTATCTCTGATGTTCCTTAATTTGCTGAAGTTGAACATATTCAACACCATGCGAGCTTCTCATAATTCAAAACTCCACCCATTGTTTTGTTTTTTTTTGTCCCAAATCCAGCCTTAGCCATCTTTTGTTTATGAGCTCATGACAGCCACCTGACAGGAACACTGGAGTCATAACCAGTTACCTATATAAGCACTGTCAAACACTGCTCTGTCACAGGCAGGAGGAAATAGTCTTCAACGCACACACACGCTGAGAAAGAGGCAGGTAAGGTGCTTCAATGCAGATAACAAGATTCTGTTATATATTAACACTGATACAAAGGCAGGAAAAGGGAGGTGGAAGAAGAGATGAAAGAGAAATTCAAAGAAAGTAGGTTATAGAAGAGATGTTCTGCTGTGAGGGGGTGACATCCGACATTATATCAAGAAGCAGCTGTAAAAAAGAATAAAGTTAAAGTAGCACAACCTGTGTGGTTTCCTGCAAGTGATAAAAGAGCTCTGCTTTTTCTCTGTTTAGTCAAGATGAAGTTTTTGCTTGTTGCTGCTGCTGTTCTGGCTGTGGCCAGCTGCGCCACCATTTCTCTGGAAGACCTCGAGTTTCACGCCTGGAAACTTAAATTTGGTGAGAAACTACAAGTCTATTGTTTTAATACAAGTGTTTTTTTTTGTTTTTTTTTTTACTGTTGTCAGCCTTAGTTTCCTTCTCTTTCTGATTGTATCTTTCTCTGATTGACAGGGAGATCTTACAGCTCTTCATTGGAGGAGACTCATCGCAAGCAAGTCTGGCTCAACAACCGCAAACTGGTGCTGGTGCACAACATCATGGCAGATCAGGGCATCAAGTCTTACCGCCTTGGCATGACCTACTTTGCTGACATGGTATTTGCAGAAAGGCAGATGTGGCTGTTCGTGCCATTGTCTAACATTTTAATATGGATGGAGTCAATCATATCTCTCATTTTCTTTTTAGCTGACACTCTGACATTGTTATCTCTCATTTTATTTTATTTTTTAGGAAAATGAAGAGTACAGGCAAATAATTTCTAAGGGCTGCCTGAAAGCCTTTAACACCTCCCTGCCTCGCCGTGGCTCTGCCTTCCTCCGGGTGCCTGAAAGAACCTCTCTGCCCGACACTGTCGACTGGAGGGACAAGGGATACGTCACAGGTGTCAAGGACCAGAAACAGTGTGGCTCCTGCTGGGCCTTCAGCACAGTACGCACAATAATACCTTGTAAATGTAAAATATATGTAAAATATATTGTTTTACCTTTAAAATGAACTTCTCTGTGCCCTAGACTGGCTCACTGGAGGGTCAGAACTTCAGGAAGACAGGAAAGTTGGTGTCTCTGAGTGAGCAGCAGCTGGTTGACTGCTCTGGTGATTATGGCAACATGGGATGCGGCGGCGGCTTGATGGACTACGCCTTCCAGTACATTAAAGCAAATGGAGGAATAGACACAGAGGACTCCTACCCTTATGAGGCTGAGGTAAATATAAAAAGCTGTGTGGTTGAAAAACTGCAGGTCCTCCATGGAAGAAGTGCACAATACTGCCATCTAGTGGAATCAATAGATATTAGCTTTGAACCTAACTAAATCTTGCTCTAAATTGAACAATGGATTTGTTGTGTGCCAGTATGGAAATGTTTGGCAAACTTTGACATATTTTCTCCCAATTAGGATGGAAAATGTCGTTACAACCCTAATACCATTGGCGCCACCTGCACAGGCTACGTTGATGTAACTGAAGGTGATGAAAACGCCCTGCAGCAGGCTGTGGCCACCATCGGACCAGTGTCTATAGGCATTGATGCAGGTCATATGTCCTTCCAGCTCTATGAATCAGGTACCTACATTTGTTACTTCACTTTAACCAAGAATAGCCCTTTACTACTCACCGTGCCAGTCTAACTGAGGAGCATGTGTTTAGGAGTGTATGATGAGCCTCAATGCAGCAGCTCTGATTTGGACCATGGTGTGCTGGCTGTGGGTTATGGAACCAAGCAGGGAAAGGACTACTGGCTGGTCAAAAACAGGTAAATACGTGGCTTTTATTTTACTTAATGTGCTAATAAATGCCCTAAAACGATTGTGTTATTTTAACAGAGAGCAGTATTAAGGCCTTTTATTTCTACCTGTTGAAATAATGGTGAAACACTGTTTTGTTGTGGATTTGTGCAGCTGGGGTCTTGAATGGGGAGACAAGGGGTACATCATGATGTCCAGGAACAAAGCTAACCAGTGTGGAGTTGCCACTGCAGCCAGCTATCCCCTGGTCTGAACAGGTCAGAAGAAGCTTCATTTTTCTTTCAGATATAACCTCACACTATGAAAAAATGTATTTTTATCAAGTTAAACGTCTGAATATCTACACAGATAAGCATTGAAGCAATTCAAATGATTTTTTCTTTGCTTTGCAGGTCCAGGATTTTCCTCAACGAGGAGATTAATAGTGACAAATAATTAACTTTAATTCTTTTTTTTTTATGATCATTTTGTAAAACACTGGATCTTGATTACGTCATGTAGCCATTTGTGTTTTATTGTTTCCATGCAAGTTATACTCAATGGTTCTTTGCCCCCATTGCACTTTTAATAACAACTTTTTATGAACACTGTAAAGAAATGTTAAGAAATAAAATGTTTCACACTAAAACAGAAAAATTGCAAATGTGTTCTTTGCTTTGCTGACTTCATGTGGTTTCTAAACATCACCAAGACTTTTTGTTCTTTCTTGTACAATGGAAGAGGCGGCCTCTGAAGCCATTACTACAGCTATGATTAAAATATTCACATTTGGGTCAAACTATCCTGAAATGTCATTAGGTAACACAAGTTATACAAAAAATGGGTTAGCAGCAGGATTTAAAAAATGTATTTTATATATATTGTTTGATGGTGGATTTAAACATAATGCACAAACAATACACACATCACAGTAAGTGAAAAGCTGATGCATTCTCAAGAGATCTCAGTTAGTCTTAGAGCAGCTCTAACCAAAAGAACCTCATAAAACAGTGATGGCACGAAGTGCAGAAAGTTTTTCTACAACATGGCACACAGTTGATGTTTTTGTTGCTGGTGTTTGCCTGTCCAACAGAAGTCATGTTCATTTTTAACCACTTTTATGACTTAAGAACCATAAAACCTCTATGAATGACCAAATATTAGTTTTGACACTAGGTGCGTATTTATTTAAACCTCAAAAAACTAATGCACAAAAGCAATATTGAAGGATTTAACACCAAATTGTATACAACAATTGCTTTTATTTTACAAAAACCTTAAATTAATCCTGATGCTACTGTTCTTTGAAATGCTGTCAATATAAGCAGCTTTTAATTCTTTTGCATAATTCAGGTCAACGTTTGAGTTTGTGTCGGATATAAAGTTTTGTTTTTGTGTCACCAAAGCTACAAAACTCTATAGCTTCAGTGTAAGAGAATAAAGGTTCAGTCAAAAATCTGATTTCAATAAATATGGCACATTAAGATTGTTAGACTCCCCTACTTTTACACAAACATAAAATGTGCTTCATGAACATTTCCGGAACCACAGCCACCTGTGAATAAGCCCGTGTGAGGTTGTGTGTGTCGAAGTTTTGAGGAACCCTGCAGCTGTGTGCAGAGATAAATCCTGTAGGTGTGATGAGAAATTCATTACCTCTTGATTTTTTGCCCTTTAAAATGTTGTCAAAACTCAACCAAATTGTGACAGGAAAAAAGAAAAGCACTTTAGTTTTAAAACCCGCTCTCTGAACATGACAAATCATAGATGTGCCTCCAGAATCCAAGAACAAGTGACACTTCATCTTTGTGCTTCCCAAAGCTTTGAAGCAACTCTACAAAGCTGTTTGCCTTCAGTCTAATCCTCTGTGGCTGATAATAAATTGTTTCTCTGTTAAAAAAAGATAAAAGGGGCTTACCCCATATAGATATTCTTGCTTTTTTTGTTCTATAGTTTTTCAGACACACCAGGCAGACTGAAAACTTTGCTGCAAAATAGGTTCTTGTGTTTTTATAACATATTTCTGACATCCTCTTATGTCATATCTGGATTTAATGAATACACCAGCTTTAACTGAGACAAATATTTAATTGAAAAATATCTGTTATTAAAGAAGTAAAAACAAATGTTCTTTTGATACAGGAGGATTATGGTATGTGTTGTCTTTGTTTATCCTCTGAACAGAGTTCGACTTTCCTTAGCAGTTGATGGTTTATGAAATGCCTCAGATTTATTCATTAAATGCAGCCAGAGAGGCAGAGGAGGGAAGCTCTAGCAGACAAATAAGAACATAAAGTTTCAGAATGATAGAACTTGGCTCCTAAAAGATATTAATTTAGGTAAATCGATTGACTAATGTTATAAAAAGCTCAAACAAACCAAATTTCAAAGTAAAATCACAGTGAAATGTGTTTGACATCTAACCTCTATAAATTTTACCTTCTGTCATTAGCTTTTTAATCATCATCACCCACCTGCTACGTTTTGCCTTTGTGCCACACAATATTGTGATGTGTGTTAAAAATGACTCTCAGCTATTACTGCACCACATCTTAGCTCAATATCTGTAAAATTAACTGCGTTTAGTTATTTTTGTATTCTAAGATTGCTTAGCTGTGACAGCCAACATGAAGTGAGCTGAATAGATGTACATTCAGAGATTACTTTCCGAGAGTCTTGTTAAAATCTGTCTTTCACCATTCGGGGGCAGGTGACGATTAGTAAAAAGCACCAAAGAAGAAGTAAAAAGAGAAATGAGAATGCACTTTATAGGTTTTTGTTTGAGTTACCTGTAGTAATTCTGCATCCTTGACTCCTTGTTTTGTCCTACAAAGCCAAACATGGATTTGTTTTCCCCTTATGTCTCAATTCTCCAGCACACTTGCTGAGGCAGCAAACATCACTGTTACCTTTGCTGTTATCCACAACTGCTAGTTAAGACAAATTTGCAACAGCAACGCCAAATATGTGCAAAGTAATCTCATGAAGGAGCCTGGCTGTCTGTCTACAGCCATTAAAAAACTTAGTGGTTTTGCTTGTAATCCTATTTTTTTAGATTAATTTGTTCAGCATTGAAAACTGTCCACTGGTTCGGGAGAAAGTACATTCTCTCTTTTGCAACCCAACTAGAAATAAATTTACAGAGCTTGAATTTTTTTTTTGTTAATTTGTCAGCTTCAGTGCAGCTAAAAAGAGTTCAGCACACAAGTTTTTTGCTGCCCCCCCATCCCCCATCCATTGACCACCCTGGCCAGGCAGTCCGATGCGTGTATGCATAAGCTGTCTGTTAGCAAAATAACTCTTCAACTACTGGACAGAATTTATTGAAACTTTTAGAAAGCAACCAATAGTTATACATCTACAAGTGATACATCTTTTAGGCCAACTTGATTGAAGATGTCTGCCACAGCCTATCAGTTTAAGCAAACACAAAAATGACTGTCTCTCAGACACTTTTACAGATAACGCTAAAATTTGGTGTAGTAGTAGCTTAGAGGCAACCCCAATGCACACTCCAAGTGCTAAATCTTTGTTTCAAAGCTTGGCTTGCAAGGCAGCAGTAGATGTACATCCTTTCAAGAAAAATGCTAATTTCATTTATGAATATGAATTCAAGAGAGGAGAGGGCAAACTTCAGGGAGCTGAGAGGTGGCTGTGCTGATCTCAGTATGTCAGCTGTAAAGTAAGAATCCAAAGCAGGCCTGCATCAGAAAGCAGTTCTCTAAAAATACAGCATTTTCAATTAGGCTTTATATGACAACAGCATACTAAAACTCCTGATTTTGTCATGGCTTATGGTTTTGGTGTGCCACCCCAAGATCAACAGTGGTCCCCATCTTGCCACCCCTTTGAAAACCTTGTGGAAGCATCCCCGAGGCAAAAATAATAAAAATAAAATCACTTTGTCATAGACAATGATTATCTGTGATTAGAGCTTTGTTTTTAATTTAAGGTGGGTGACTTTTGTTTTTCATCTCTATGACAGTTGCCTCAATATAATTAAAGAAGTCACATTAAGTGCCTGCAGTTTGCTCAGGCTAAATGTCACATTACGTCTGCTTGAGATAATATTTGATTGGAGGTGAGGAAACACAAAGACAGTGGATGCAGAAAGACAGGGAACAAATTAGGGGTTTAATCAGCTTGTGTGGCAAAATGTGACCTTAACGTCTTTCTTTTTCCTCCCTCAGCTGAAAGCACAGAAAGAGCCGCAGTCTGGAAGCAAACATGCACAGACAAAGTAATTGAATGAGAGATTTAAATGATCTTTTGTCAGGCAAGCCATGTAGCAGACAGAAAAAAATATATATCCGTCTTGTTTTATCAGCACCCCAGTGTGACAGCATTCAGCCAATTAGGCTAGAATGATTGTTATCCAGTGACATTATCTTCATTATTCCTTTTATTTTTGTGAGTATGAAGTAGGGCATTAGAGAGTGGGAAAAGCAAACGATGAAAAAGCTCCCAGACGAAGACAAAGGGAGACAGAAGTAGGGCGCATAAGAGGTGAGTCAAATTAATTGGTTTTGCTAAATCCTCCTCAAACAGCAGAAGCCAATGTGGTCGCACAAAAGGCCATTACCGGTAATCAATTTAAATCTGTTTTACCCTTCCCAAGGAAACCAATTAGGCAATTTAATTTGGCTTTTTTGATTCACAGCATAACCAGCCGCACAGGACAGGACATGCAATTCACTTCCTGCAGAGAGGGACAAGTGAAAACACTGGGAGGTGTTGCTGCAACAAACAAAGCTATTGATCTGAGGGGAGCCCATGTGAGAGCAAATACGGAGTGAGAGGGAGGCACAGGAAGCGTGGCAGGAAGAGGGAGTTTGAGTTTTGTTAATGGGGGCAAAAACAGAACTGTGCTCCTGCTGCGTCAATTAAAATCTGCCTTGATGATTAAAGTTTAACACAAGTTCGACTTTTAGCTGAATTCACAGTTTTCTCCTGATTTGAACCCTCTTGGGCTAATGATTGCATGGTTTTTCACCACTAGATGGCAGCACTTGCCTACTGATGAGCTTGGGGTGATGTGGCCTGGCTTGAATCATCCAAAGCTCTGGTTCAAAGTCAAATCCTTTCCTTTGATTTTTTTCATTGTCACTTGCCACCGGAACGCACATGTAACACGCACAGAAATATTACAACACACATACGCAATGAGATTGCATTTTCTTGCACCAGTGAACCCATCACAGCGTAACAACGCACACGCCAAACACAGAGTGTCTGCTTAATCAACAATGTCACAGCACAATTTCTGTAGATTGGCTGCCGGGTTGGAGGGAAGTGTCAGTCAGCCGTGTCACCCATCATCGCACACAAACAGTCTCTCCTGTGGGGATACAGACGGGGCCACAATATTTCTGCATCACTGCGTTATCCATCTCCCATCATGCCTTTTTGTGTGTGTATGGCCTTGTTCAAGGAGGGTCTGTTTATGTGTGGAAATAGCTCGTGGTGATGTATGCACACAAGTGTAAAAAAAAACTTACAAACTGAACAACAGAGTGAGAGCAAATTGTTCAAATGTCTAAATTTCTCTTACAGGAAGCCAATAGCCCATACTGATCCCTGTATTTCCATCCATCCATTTTCTTTCACTTATCTACTTATCTATGGTCTGGTTGGGATGGCAACAGGTCCAGGAGGGAAACCCAGACATCCCTCTCCCCAGCGACACTCTCCAGCTCTTCCTGGGGGACCCAAGGTGTTCCCAGGCTGGATTGAATATAAGATCCCTTCAGCAAATTTTGGGTTTGCCCCAGGGTCTTCTCCCAGTGAGATGTGCCTGGAAAACCTCCAGAGAGAGACACCCAGGAGGCCTCCTAATCAGATGCCTGAACTACCTCAGCAAATTCCTTTCAATGCGGTGCAGCAGCGGCTCTACTCCAAAATCCAAAGGATGGAGCTCCTCACCTTATCTCTAAGGCTGACCCCAGGCACACAACAAAGGAAGTTCATTTCAGCTGCTTGTAACCAGTATCTATTCTTTCAGTTATGAGCCATGCCTCATGCCAATAGACGAGGATTGGAACATAGATGGAATCGAGAGCCTCAACTTTTAGCTCAGGTCTTTCTTTACCTCAAAGAATCAGAGCAACGCCTTTATTACTGTGAACAAGGCCACGATCCGCCAATCCATCTCCAGCTCCATCCTATCATCACTCATGAGCAACACACCCAGCATCCCTGTATTTGACTTTTAAATTTTTCCTTTCTACCTCCACCCCTCTTTTCTGTTTCTATCGGTCTGACCTCCATCAGCCAGCTGCATTTCTTGGACAGGGCTCCTGGCTGTGGTCTGAGGGAGGCAAGTGAAGCTAACCATTTGAGAAAAACAGCCCTGGCAAGGCCAATTACACACAGACAAAGCACTTTGCATGTTATTGTGTTAGGGATTCATGCTTGATTGACTGAATGGCTTCTAATGAGGCTGGGGAACGGCGTGCAGGAGAGGAAGCTGCACCGCCTCTATCTCCCTGATGGACTGATTTATCCAGACCCTCACACATACAGACACATGCACAGGTACAAACACTTGCGCCAGTGACAGCAAATCCACAGTGGCACGAACACAGACACGTTCAAACTGTAAAAATACACACAAAGCTGCAGTCTCTTTCTCAGGCTGCTGCCATAAATTTGTTCTGTCTGCAGCATGTGACAGATAAAGAGATATTGTAGTGCAAAGCCTCTGCAGATGCTTCCATGTGAAAGCTTCCCTCCCACAAGCATCCTTTAATAGTATCACTTGACTATATGTAGAGTTCCATATAGCAACAGATGGATTGCTAAAGCCTTCACCGCTGATGAAAAAAATGTTGGCTGGACTTGCGTACCAGCTGCTAGCTTTAGTTCTGTGTTGTGTTCAACACCGGGCCTCAAGTCCAAGTTTTACCGTTTTTCTCTCTCTCTGTAGAGCAAACATTGATATTAAAAATAATAGCCACAGGGTAATGAAAGAACGATGGATTGGTTATGAAGATGAATTTACCAAGCACCCGCAGGTTAACGCAGGAAATTTATAAAAGCACATTTACACGTGATGCACATGTAGCAGACATAGGAGTTCAAATGTTTACATCATAAAGCTTATGTAAGAACAAAAATCATCTGTGCATTATGATTATTTTTTATGATTTGATCCAGGAGAAAACTGGAGTGCACATGGATGCATTTTGTTTCTTTATTTCACAACTATTTATGGTCCTTTTTGCAAGTTAATTGTGGTAATTTTCTATCTCTTAGTCTGAAGTTGCTTTGACTCTCTTTGTGGTAATTTTGTGTCTGTGATCATTTTGAAACTCTGCAATTATCTCTGTCCTTTTTTCATCCTGGTTAATGTGCATGTTTTATTTACTTGTCATTTTGTGCCCGAAAGATCAGTCCTCCTTACCGGTCTCACCTGGCAGGGAGAACTGTAATTGTTTGTAAGAGCATGTGTGTTTGTATGTCTGTTAGCAAAATATTTTATGAACTACTAGATGAATTTTAATGAAACTCTCAGAAAGTAATCATTGGATATGCATTTACAACTGATTCACTTTTAAAGTTAATCCAATTCAAAATGGTAGTTACAACTAATTGATCTTAGAAAACACAAAAATTGCTATAACTCAATCAATTTAGCAGATATTAAGCTAAAAGTTGGTGTGCTGGTAGTTGGGAGTCATCCTCATCATATACTCAGAGCGCTAATTGTATACGCAAAATATTTGTTCAAAACTTTGGCATGCAATGTAAAAGCAAAATGCATTTCTTCAAGGAATTCCAGTTTTTATTTCTGCATGAAGTTTTGCTTTGGTTTGTTTTTATGCCAAAGATCTTTGCATAATTGTTTTTTTTTTGTACCTCCTAATAAATTTTAGTAATTTTGTTCCCCTAAATGGTAATTTTATGTCTCTTTATTGTCAATTACTGTATTTTTCTGTCTCTCTGTGCATATTTTGCTCCCCTGAAATCATTGGGTGTCTGAATGCATTTGCATTTTAGCCTCATTTTGTAATGCCTCCATGAGAAAACATGCTACAAGTCCTCAGAAGAACAATTACAGCAAACTTCGCCTTCTGTACATTTTTCTATCTCTTGCTTTCACAGCTCCCTCTCCACCTGGTGGTTTCTCCTTCTCCCCACCTCTCCCATTTATCATTTCTCGTTGCCCTTCCCTTTGCTCTCGGCTCTCTCCTTTGCCTCATTCATCTCCCCTGCCTTACTCGGGTCAGGGTGAAAGGTCAATTGGCCAAGTGCACCTCAGAGCCTGTTCTTGAAGGAGCAGTCATGTATCTTTGTGTTTTATATCACCTGACAACATTTTCCTACAGGAGTCTGCCACAGTGAGAACTCCACTAACTCCTTTCACATACAGTATATTTTTTCAAATGCTGAGTCAGCAATCGCACTATTGTTTTCCTGTTTTTTTTTTTTTTGTTTGTTTGTTTTTTTATTTTTTCAGTGCATTTTTTGCATTCTACTACTTCAACTACTACTGCATACTTTGTGATATTTTAGCCATTCATACATCAACACGTTCAGCTTATTCAAGAGATGGGTGGTGTGGCGTTTGGTTTTATACCTTTTATACTTTTCAAAATATTGAACTTTATTTACAAATATTTTCCCCATAGAAATACATCGACTACTTTTAGTTTCTAGCTAGCTGATTGATACTTTTAGCTTTTAACTAGTTTTTTGATACTCTTCTTTTTAGCTGGTCTTTTGCTGCTTTAGCTTTTTTTGCTACCTTTTGCTACTTTTAGTTAGGCTTTTGTTATGTTAGGCATATGGTTAGCCTTTTGGTGCTTTTAGCTTTTAGCTAGATTTTTGCTCTATTTAGGTCTTAGCTAGTGGTTTGCTACTTGTAGCTCTTAGCTGATGTTTTGCTACAGCTAGCTAACATGGTGTTACTTCTAGATTTCAGCTAGAGTTAGGCTACTTTTGTCTTTAAACTAGCATTTTGCTTCTTTCTCCCAGCGTTCTTCTCTCTTTTTTGGCTTTAACAACCTCAGTTTTAGCTTCTTCATAAAAAATCAGCAAAGTCATTCTGCACTCAGCATTCACACAGAATCTTTTGCAGGAAATGCTATTTGTCTAGTTCTGTCTGGATTTCTGTGTATTTGAGAGTTTTTATGTCTCCTCATTTACTACAGTCCTTTGCTTACTACAGTTTCTGACCCTTGTTTATTTACCCCGCTAAGTTTCCCTGTCTCCGGTTGTCTTTCTTGCCTGACCTTTTTCTCTCGTTGCATTCTCTCCTCCATCGATAGCCACAGCTAATAAGGCAATTAAAGCCTAATTAAAGGAGTCTTTTGAGAGAGGGAAGGTCTCGAGCAGCCTCTTGAGCGAAAGGGAGAGGTGTGTTTATTTGCCTGCCTCCTCTTACTCTCCCACAATGATTGTAACAAAAAGAGCACAAAGAGAAAGAAAAGCTGAAGAACAACATGCAGGATCCCCTCAGATTTATTTAGATAGGTTTGAGGTGTTGGAAAATGTCAATTTGTTCAGCTCCGAGTGAATTTATCCAACCGGCGTCAGCTTACTTGTAGTCGAATTTGCCAGCAAAGATCAAAGAGCCGGGTGCAGCGTGTCAGCCAGGTTACCGCCACAGTCGGATGCAAAATCATAGATTAAAAAGGGAAGCAGGAAAGGGAGGGGGTGGGGTTCAAGACACAGATATGTGAGGCATGATGATCCTCTCTTTGGGAGCTGCTTGTCACAAAGATCTGCCTGCTTTTATTTTTGTTGCATATCCCAAAGCCCCTCTTACATTCTGATGTATACGGTCGCTGTGTGCACTTGTAGTCTGAAACAAAATCTTTACCCCTGATTTAGAAGGCACTTACAATGCATTAGCCTTGTGGTAATTACTAGAAACTCAATTAGAAGAAACCGCTGAAGACCCAAACCAAACTGGAGGGCTTAAGCTGCAACGCTGGTAAATGGATTTGGAGTTAATTTAGTGAGTCAGAGGGTGAAACAGCCATCAGTGATGTTTTAAGCTGCAGCAGCAACCTGAGCGCTCACAGCTCTGCACCGTGGGCTGATCGCGTATGTAGTCGGAGCTCGATGGGCATTCAGCTTCACTTTGAACTGCACTGTCACAATTAAAATGCTGTAGGAGTTTATTTTTTGTCTATTTGCACACTAATGCTAACGCTTCTTTGACTTTCTTTCTTTAACATGTTCTTTGTTTCAGTACATTGCTGCTTTATGGGATTTACATGTGTTCAATGTTTCTATCTCACCTCAAATCCGATTCGGAGTTGTGTTTGTGTATTTTATTTATGGATTTTTATGTTCTCTAACATGCCTCTGGGCATTTTATGACCTTAAGCAGTGCCTGTCTGTTTTCGGTGAATAATTTTATTAAGAGTTCTTGCGTTGGTCTGCAGCACAAACAAAACATCCTTGATATGGAAACCAGCCCTTTTAGCTTTTGAAGAATAAGATATGCTGGGAGCGGGATATTTTGTGGAATATAAATAAATATCCCAGGGATCCCTTCTAGATAAAGTTGTGCAGAGGAGACTATATCTTTTGGCTGAATATATAAGCCATCTTGCAGTATATGTGTACCTCAGACACCTGCAGCTCATGGGATTGAATTATAAACTGGCAAGTCCCATCACATACTGGAATGCCATGTAAATCTATGGAGAGAGCAGATGGACAGCACCTCGGAGAAACTGTGGGTGGAAAAGCCTGCCTGTCCCTGTATGTTTACTTCTGAATGCTCCTTAGTGGTGCCAGCATGTGTGTTGGCGTAAGAGTCCATGTCGGTGGTACTGCGGGATCTTGGCTTTGGCCTCGTAGTGAAGTTGCGTGAATGTGTGTGTGTCTTTGTGCCTTGTGGGTGGTGAGTGGGTGTGCATCGTGAGGGAACTGCTCTGCCTCCTTCTTTGTAGGGACCAGATGGTGGTGGAACCAGTTGCCGCTCTCCACTGTTTCTGACATCACCACTCAAAGCGACAAAGAAACAGTGATATCATGGGTTTTAGATAGATAATGTAGCAATTTATTTTCAAATTACAAACATTTACCCTTGAAGCTGACATTTCTGCAGTATAAGATATGTCTGTACTTCCAAAATTTTAACATTTAATGCCCAATGAAATTATAGTAAGCTTCTAAAGTAAAGACAGGTAACTTTATTAGCACAAATACACATTTTTACTCAAAAGTTTTACTTGAAGATAATGCATTTCTGTCAGATAGCCATAAATTTCACACACTGGTAGTTTGACGACGCAATATACTATAGAACATCACATACTACTATGTCCTCCCAGAGTAGTATAATCCTATGAGACACAGGGGAGTAGAACCTACAAGCTTTCCAGATATACTCGGAATGACAGCGTTCCAGAGAAAAAAAAACTTACTGCCTAAAACAAATTACTGCAGATGGTTATAAATTCTTAGCATTGTTGGTGTACTGATTTTATTTGTGTTTCTAACAGTAATAAAGACACAAAACCAAAGTTGGTGAGGAACTGAGGACCCAAATGCAGACACAAGCGTAGACGCTACTCTTGTGTCTGCATTTGGGTTTATCTACTCAGTAGACAGATCATTGATGGCAATAATCATTTGAATTAACAAACCCAGGTAAACTCAGAAAAAATGAAGATAGTAGTAATGCACCAGTGAAGAAAACTATGACAACATAGAGATCTGCCAGTGCCCAAAGAAAAACCATGACTGTGTGTGCAGAGAGGGAGATAACTGAAGATGGGGGACAGGTGTGATATTACAACTCCATAAACTATACACTTAAACTTACAAAAAATATGATGTGTGATTAATTATAGAAAATTAAACATATTTGTTTTGCTTTTTTTACTGAGCAAGTCTATCTATCTATCTATCTATCTATCTATCTATCTATCTATCTATCTATCT
>JAOXNZ010000002.1:9790015-9805814 GCA_028566095.1 Kryptolebias brasiliensis | reverse complement strand
GTGTCTTTTAAAGGCTAATAATTAAATATTTTCTTAGCAAAAATATTATGCCCTCACATGCTTTTGTCTTTTGAAAAATATATTTTGAAAATAAAAAACACAAATAAAAAAAACATATCTCTGCCCGTTTTCATGAAGGTCTTGTTCCAGTGGACCATTCCTCATAAGAATGTCCTGGTTTCACAGTAACCGATTTGGACTTTGTTAATCCGGGTGACATCCAAGCCAACATGGCATCCCTTCTATGTCTCTCACTTATTCCTGACTGATGTTGCTCATGTGGCAGTACCATTGCACCGACCATCCAGCATAAACAAAATACCATAACCAAGTGGCTGAAATTGTGTACAGGAACACCTGTGCTAAGTATGGACCAGAAGTACCACAGTCAAAGTGCGAGACTCCATCAAGGGTGGTGGAGAATGGCAGGGCTAAGATACTGTGGGACTTCCAGATCCAGACTGACAAACAGGTGATGGCTAACCAACTGGACATTGTGGTGATAGACAAGATACAGAAGAAAGGTTTAGGAAGGAGCATGACAAGCTGGAGAATTACCAAGGGCTGAAAGAGGAAATAGTGAAGTTGTGGAGAGTCAAGGCCTTAGTGGTGTTAGTGGTCATCAGAGCACTCGGTGCTGTGACCCCCAAACTGGAAGAGTGGCTCCAACAAATCCCAGGAACAACCTCAGAGATCTCTGTCCAGAAGAGCGCAGTCCTAGGAACAGCTAAGATACTGAGCAGAACCCTCAAGCTCTCAGGTCTCTGATAGAGGACCAGAAGTTGAGGTAAAGTGGAACCAGCCATGTGGAAAAATAGGGCAAGCTGGGTGTTTTTTTCCCCCTTTACAAAGGCCTAAAATTGCTTACAATGTCTCCTATGATAAAAATACAATAACCCCCCCCCCAAAAAAATCATCTATTTTACTTTGCAGATAATATTGTTCTTTCAAAGCAATTGCTCAGTTCTTTTGAAGTAAGGTTCTGTGAAAAGGTTATGAACAATTAATATCTTACTGACTGCTCTTTGATATTTCACTTATTTACATTGGTTATTTGCAAGCAGTCGCTATCTGTAGCAGTTGTGGTGGCGCACTTCTGTCAGAATAACCATGTACTGCAAAATTAACAGTGCTTTAAAAGTTTATAAAATATGGTTCACATGAACTGCTATACTTGTTTTTTTTATTGGAGTTGTTTTAAGATGGCAGCAGTGCACTTTGATCTCTGCTTTACTTGAACTAGCTGTTAGCTGGTTATTCCAGTCAGAATCAAACATTTTTTTCAAACTGAGGTTGTTCAAAAAGCTATCTTTGACAAGTAAGATATTAGCTGTTAAAAACCTTTTGACAGAACCCTACTTTAAGCGATCTGGACTGTTGCTTTAGGGTCATAAAATGTGTCACAAATTGTTTTTTTTCACAATTACATGCAAAAAAATGCTGTGCTATGACAGAATAACACAATAGACCCATATCCAATATCCATGCAACAACATGAAAAAGGATATGTCAACATTTTTGCCAATCTTTGATATAATAAAGCCTGACAGAGTCATGTCAGTTGCTTGGCGTTGCCTCTAAACAGTAAAGGGTGGCAACATGTCAGCTACTGTAAGGCTGATGTGACCGAAGGCAAGGTTAAATGTATCTGTGAGGGAAACAAACTGACCAGTCATGTTTAGCCAACCATGAAAGACAAGCCATCAGCACGAGCCTGAAGACTGACAGACGCATGCACTAATTTTGGACAATAATTATGCACTTGCGCGTCAACGCATCCATACATACAGAATAGTTAGCCTGGAACACCCATGGGCTCTGGCAGGCCAAGGCCAAGCACTCATTAGTTTTTACGTAACTGTCTGTGCTTCTTTTTTATGCCAAATGTCCCAATAAAGGTTTCTGGAGGAGGGAGCCTAACAAGCTGTGTGGCAGGAGGGAATCATTTTAGGGGCAGTACAAACAAAATGTCTTTTGATGTGAAAGATTGCTTCACCTCCAGGGGAATGTAGAGTTGTTCCAGAAAAGTGTTACAGGCACAGAAAGCTTCATCAGTTATGTGAAGATTGCTTGTATGAAGTGCTTTCTGTGTCTTTTCGTGTTGTGGAGAAGTTAGAGTTTTGCTGTACGGACCACAGATCCACTCAGAAACTCTAATGTCTCTGTAAATAAACCCCACATGGCCTCACTTGAAAATTCTGAAAGCTCTCTGATCTGTCACCTGTCGTTAGTCATACCTGAGTCATAAAACATGCAAAGAATGATTGTGTTGTTTTCTTTATAGCATTACTAGGACAGCTGCATAAAAAAGAGCCAAGTTTTACTTTGATTCTTCATACAGTGAATCACATCATAGGTCATGATGATGTCTTTTATAATGAAGATAAAACCCATCATCAAGAGCGTAATGTCTCCAGGAAAATTACAACCATCTGAGTGAATTGACTTATCCAGACTAACTATCCATAATTCACCAGGTGCCAGCATCTTCCCAAGGGCGAGTTTGAAGCCTCACCTTCAACAACATCCAAAAAGAACAACACTTGCTGCTCAATTTATGGAGTACAGCCACTGTTCCATTCACCTTCAAGGTACAGAGAGTTTGAATCAAGGGGTGCTCAAGCATGGCTGCATGCACCTCTACCCATAAAAAACTCAATTTTAATTCATAACACAGGTGAACCTAAATGCACTTCTATTAAATTGAAAATGGCATCATAGAAAAAAAAAACAAAATTACATTTTGCCACAAGCTAAGAGAGATTAAGGAAAGTATGTGAAGAACACAGTAGAGTGATTTAATTGAAATCTTTAAACATGGAACAAGTGAAAAGAGGAAAAAGAAAAAAAAAAATCTAATTTTTAGTTAGAATGTTATTTTCACTCACTTCAGATCAGAAGGTCATCTGGCGTCCTGCAGCATTAATGCACCACCTTTGATGATTGGTTTTCAATCAATTAAAAACTTAACACGCTTCAAGACCCAAATCTATGATTAAGAAGCGTTTCTTCTCCCCTCAGTCTGGCCACAGGCCCTTTTTCTGCTTTAAGCTTGGATTTTTATTTCTTTCTTGATTATTTTTAGAGGGAAGACTTTATATTTGACAAATACCACACGCTATAGCAATTATGGTCTAAGCCAATTCGCAGGGCTCACACATTTCGTACTTTGCAAAAAAAAAAAAAAAACAGTTTAAAATACAAACACACTAGAAAAAAAAATATAGAAAAAAATGCTTCAATTTTAACAAAGTGAACCCAGTGAGGATCTGAGAAGTTCTGCAGGCTGTCACCTCACATCCTACCTACACAAAACACTGTTTGTGTTAGAAAGTGTCTATTTATAATTTACAATTTCTACTGATAGTCTCACAAGTTCACTGAGCCTTTAGCTTTGAGAAAAAACAAGGCCATTGACCATCTCATAAGGCTGATCATGTTTTTTTTTAGTATTTAAGTTTGGAAATTTAAACATTATTATAACTTTTTTTTTTGCAAAGTACAAAATGTGTGAGCCCTTCAAAACATCCTAATAATCCACTTTTAGGGCTCCCTGTCTAAAATCTTAATTTCCCAATTATATATCATCCTTATTGGCTTGCTGCTTGCTGCTTGCAATTAAGAGGTGGCACATTCATTTAAATGGGAGGACATTTTTTATTAAAGCTTCTGAATTTATGCCCAGATTGTCTCCTTGTATTTTGTACTTTGCATTTTTCTGTGGTTCAAGAAAAGAGCTACAAATGAAGTAATCTGTCCGCTAGCAGCAGCTCCGTTTCCCCCCCAAATTGTTGCATGCATCTTGTCTAGCTGAGTGTTTGCAAATATATGTGTTATTACAATTTTTGTGAAGAGGCCGCGTGATGCCAGAACACAGCTGACAAACTCTGACTACCACAAGGGTTACGTTTTGTTGCTATAACTGAGCTAAGAGATGTTGTAGGACTGATATCAGCTCAGGCAGATACAGAGAAACAGGACACATTATCTGCGAAACTGAGCAGAAAAGCTGATTAGGCAAGCTTTTATTTTCAAGATCTTACTGTTTTTACAGCTTCTAGAAAATGTTTGATACATCTCATCAAGTATGATTTCCAATCAGGTTGAAACCTTTATATGGCTCAGTAAAGTATATTGTTGCATGAAGAATACTGTATGAAAGAGTCAATAGTTTTAGACAGTTACCTAACAACTCACCTTTAATTTATCTATAAAGACACAGTAACACTGAATAAGTGAGCTTGTGTTCATTTCCACACCCACAAAGTGCCAGATGAGCAGATTAGTGTTGTTTAATCAGTCTTTGCCTCATCTGTACATCCACTGTATGAACTCTGATCACATTTTATTTGTTCCTGTATTTGACCCATTGGCACAGTAGAATGAGTTACATGTTCTAACAAATCAATCTAACCTATTTTAAATGCTGGCACATGTGTAGATCAAATTGCAGCAGCTATCTACCAATTGATCCAGTTGGTTCTGCAGGGCATGGCGTTTACCATCAGGCGGAGCGCCAACCCTTTGTAGATAGAAGCTAATCACTCATAAAATGGAGAACCAAAGACTGCATGTCTTTATTTAACTGGTTAAAGAAATCCAGTTTCAGGTGCAAACACCGAATACACAAAATTCTGCTAGGAAGTCAATGAAAAACCAAGCCTGTTGATGTAAAGTTTAAAGCATTCTAAAAGTTTTATTAAATTTTGGTAATGGTGAAAGCAGCAGGCTACCAATATGGCACTAGCATTAAGAAAAAAATAAACTAACACTAAAAAAAGTACATTGCAGTCATTGTTTTATTTTCTATTTAAGTATTTTGCAAAGAATATAGTTGTCTATAAACCCCTCTGTTAACCTCCACCTTATTATGGTGGAGAAGTTTGCATGCCTCAAGGTCTTCAGAAGCTACAATATTTTATCCAAAGTAGTTTTCCCCCCTAGTAAGTTCTTGAGTGGCAAATTGTTTCTGAGTGAGGGGCCTGGCAAAGCACATTTCAGACTGAGCTTATCATTATATCTCACCTCCCAGAAAATAGGCCACACTTGTATAGCAACAATTTTATAACTCTGTCTATAGCACGTTTGTATACTCACTTACACATAGGCATGATGGAGGCAGTAGGGGGTTCAATGTCTTGCCTAAGAACACTTTGGCACGCTGCAGGGGCTGGAGATTAAACCCTCGATCCTCCAAATTGGAAGGCAACCCCCCTACCACTGTCCAATGTCCTCAGGTTTTACAGATGTCTAATAATCATCCATTTATTCATATCAGGCACATGGAAGGAATGAAGCATTTAAATCAGGCAAGATAGTGGCCTTTGAGGAGCAGGATTAGACACCACAGCTGTAAAGTTACTGGATTTTGACCTAGGCTAAATAGTAGGAGCTAAAAGTAGAACTCCTGGTCCTTTGCA
The DNA here is from genome assembly GCA_028566095.1 of Kryptolebias brasiliensis. Lineage (NCBI taxonomy): Eukaryota > Metazoa > Chordata > Actinopteri > Cyprinodontiformes > Rivulidae > Kryptolebias > Kryptolebias brasiliensis. Next base: position 9,800,394 of record JAOXNZ010000002.1, on the reverse strand, counting down.
TCAAAAGGATCCAGTTAAGGCATTTAGGCATTTGATAATGATGACCTTCTAGAGAAGTTTTTGGAAGTGTTCCACCAAGAGCAGACCTAAGCCCAGACTTAGAACTTGCTCCTGAAAGTATCTCATGGCTTGGGACCACCTCAGAGTCCTCCTGGATGAACTGGAGGAGGTGGTTGAGGAGAGGTAGGCATTGGGATCTATGCTTGAGCGACCCAGTTGGAGAAAATGTATAAATGAATGGATGGATTTGTCCATAAAGACAGAAAGCTCCTCTTTCCCCAGGACTATTTTCTAAGCACTGTCTCAACACCTCACTAATAAACCTATTGAATGCCACAGAGGCATGACCAAGCAAAGCAGTCTGCAGAAACAATCCAGGGTGTGACTCCTGTAAGGTGAAAAGGTTGGACGCTGTCTGAGTCCCTTACTAATGATGTTTCTCAGTGCCTAAATAAAAGCAGCATGGGAAAATGCTGACACACTCAGAAGATCCTCACACTTTTCTGTTGCCAACTCAATCCAGCTTCATTTTTTTCTAAGATTAACTTTGCTCCACTAACTCCCACCCCTAATTCACAGTGATACAGTTCCAATTAAAGCTTAATTATAAAAGGAACTTAATCCATTTGAGAAATACACACAACATTACATAGTCAGACTTTCACATGGGATAGAGGAGATTGTGGGTAATGATGATGTACAATCTAATAACAGATTTCTGCTTCTGTCAAATCAGACACTTATTAGCATTCATATGCTTGTCCAATTAAGCCCTCTGATTAATGTGCCAATCAATTGAACTTAATGATTAATGTTATGAAACAATGCAGGATTACACTGATAAACCTCATTCAGGCAGCAGGAGGTTCTGATTAGTGGGCAAAGTGCAGAACAAATTGGTTGTACAAACGGTAAGAAGATATAAAGAGGAGGAATGGTCAAGCTGGAAGTGAGGCAAAAGGTGAAGTATGCACCTGACAACATACAGATGAAAAAGAGCAATAATAGATAGATGTTTAAAGACTAAAAAGCGGGTGGCACATCAGCGTAGTGGTTAGAGCTGTCGCCTCCCAACCTTCTTGTTGGGAGGCGTTTACATGTTCTCCCTGTGCACACGTGGGTTTACTCTGGGTACTCCGGTTTCCTTCCACAGACCGAAAACATGCATGTTAGGTTAATTGGTAACTCTTAAAATTGTCCCTAGTTGTGAGTGAGAGTGTGAATGTCATTGTTTGTCTCATTTGTCTCTATGTGGCCCTGCGATGGACTTGCAACCTGTCCAGGGTGTCCCCCGCCTCTCGCACAGTGACTGCTGGAGATAGGCACCAGCTCCCCGCGACCCAGAATGAAGAAGCGGGTAAAGAAAATGGATGGATGGAGACTAAAAAGCTACATGTCTATATATCTCCCTGCATAATAGTTATGGGAACTCACACAAAAACTTTCAACAAATTGTTGTCATGGTTTTGTTTTTGTATTGGCTCGGGGATATGTTTTCCCTTAATTTCCCTCTGAGTTATGAGTTTAGACAGTTTGGGCTTTTTAGTTACAGAATGTTCAGTTTTTATTGCAGTATAATCATAGCGCCAGATGGCCTTGCCCTTGTTTCCAGTTCCTTCCAAACCACTTGTATTTCATTAGTAATTAATAACCCTTTGTACTTCTTGGTTTAGATTTCAAGTTTTGCTCCTCATCCTCCTGCCTCCTGCTTGCCTGCGCTTGGGTCCATTCAGCTATGCATTGCAATACAATGGTTGTAACTAGAAAAGACCTGAATCAATATGTCTCTTTAGTTTTGATCCCCTCTCACATTTTTGAAAATAACACAAATATATATATATTCAATAAGTGTTTCTTTATTTAATAGAATATATTCTAGGAAACAGTTTTGTCTTTTTAGTTCTTTACAGAAATTGGAGATATTTTTTTGGGTAAATAGACAACTGCTGTGCTGAGCACAGTTTAACGCTGTGACACACACTGAATGGTTGCATTTCACCATTCAGCATTTGGAGGACCATCACCCTGACAAGCTTGTATTTCACTCAGAAAGCAGAAGTACCTTAGCACTAATATGCCTCTTTATATATACGGTGTCAAATTATTTTAACAACTGCTGTGATCTGCAGCTTCTGCACGCTCAGGGGTGTAGTCATCTTTCATTAGAGAAAGAAGGAGAATTTAACTAGTGGTATGTCTCTCTCACTCAGGGTCCAGCTGTGTTGATGGCAAATAACCAGAATTTCAGAAGTCAGTTTCAGTATTCTCAGGGCTCTGCAATACGAACAAAAGCCAAAGTATTCAGTGTGAGGAAAGTGCATAAATTCAAATATGTGATTTGACCAGTGCTGTGGATTAAAGTGCTTGAAAGTATTCAAGCTTTCAGTGAGCTGTATAACTATTGACACAAGGGTCAATGTGACCAATTAAAGGCTTCATCGATCTAGTTTCTGTGTTGTTGCCTATATTTTGCACATGAAATGCACTTCAGTTGTAACACACACACAAAAACAACAACAACATAGTTTTGTGAGTTAGGGAAAGAGCTGTCTCGTTTAAAAAGTCTGTATGAGACTCTTTATTTGCAGTATACTAATGGGATCTGAAAATAACAGCAGGAGGTTCTTCCTCTTAGTTTAGATAATCTGGATGAAGAAGATAGTGGTTAAAGGGCCACAGTCTTCTTAAAATGTACAGCTTGTATCCTGTCTCCATGTGACAAGACTAGTTCAGCCTGTTGTCCAGCTGTGGACTTAAATACCCGTAGTTGGGGACACTCTCCACCTCTGTCTCCTGAATGAAAACAGGTTCTAGTTTGGGCCTCTTTTTCTTGTGGTAACACTTGAGTATCAATCAAATGACCATTATCAAGGGGATAAATTATGAGTTTAGTGAAGTTGAAACCTATTTTTTCTTTTCATTAGCATCACCTATTATTTAATTATTATCAGGGGCAGAACAAAACACTAAATACATAAAGTCAAATAACATTTTTACAATCTAATTCTGAGCTGGTCTTCCTTTGGCTGCAATAACTGCTTCAGTGTCTTGATTAATAGAGTCTTACAAGTCTTGGACAGCAGCTGAAGAAATTTTAATCCTCAAACCAAACCTATTCCAGCTCTTTATGAGATGACAATGGAGGGAAATGAGTCTTTGCTTGATGCGCCTAAATAGAGACATTCTTCTATTAGGGTCGGATGATTGTAGTGGCCAATTCAAGTTTTCCACATCACTGCTTTGTTCTTCAGACCATCTGTGTGAGTTAATGCATTATGACCCTGAACAACAGCCAAAATTTAGCATATACTCCCAAAAAGTCGGTGTTAGGACTAAGGTCATTTCATAACTTGGTCTCCAAACCCATCCCAACAGTGCCTCTTTGCTTTACAATTGGAGTCAATCAATCAGGATCTAAGACTACATAATAATGTGCTAATAAACCATGTCAACCTTTCTGAATCAAAATGCATTTTCATCATTCCCAAAGAGAATCCCAATTTACCCCTGCACCAAATCTATGGGCATATTGCTCCAATCTGCAAACTCTAATTAGCATGAATAGGAGGAAAACTCCACAGTAATTTACAAACAGGCACACAGAACTGGCAGAACGATGGGAACATGGAAAAGTTTCAGTCTTTTTCAGCCATACAGAGAAAACAATAACCCCTCTAGCTTGCCTCTTAATTAAAAATCTGGCTAAAGAGAGAAAATGCGGTCTGCTAAGCCAGCTTGCTTACAAATGTAGGAATCTTGTGTCTGCTATTGTTAATATTTAGATTTCTTGTTCTGCACAGCCTCCCTACAGAGAACTGGTATATTATGGGCTTGCTTTAAATGTTTAAGTAATACCCTCTGATGAGCTGATTTATTTCACTTGACTTGGAAAAGAAATTGTCATGAATTCTGTTACAAAACTGCTCACTTCTGGTATTTTGTCAGTAAACATGACTCTTTTTCCATGACAAACAAACAAGAGATGATCAGTAAACTCTGACTCTCTTTTTTTTTTTTTCCTTATTCTTTTTATTGCAAAAAGCATTAAATGTATTTCCACACTCCTTTGGTAGTATACTTAGCTGCTTTGTGTGATTAGGTCTATAGCTCCAGTGTGTGCTTATGTAAAAATCTTGTAAAACATTTATTTTAATATTTTACTGTATAGTAGACTGTAAAAGAAGCCACAACAATGTAGTCACTGTGATCCAGCAAGCACGTGCAAATAAGTGGTCTTTCTCTGAATACAAATAGCACAATTCAATAATTAACACAAAGGCCAGTCAGTGTCAGTCTGACCAATTTACTACCCACCCTGGTATTATGTTGCTGCTTAAAAGCCCTGATGTTTTGTTCAGTCATGCATCTATTACACCGATACCATTTCATCAGCCTACACACCCCTCTGACCATCTCCTTTTTTTTCCTTTTAGCTAGTGGTGTGAAATGCCCCGACTCCCTGATGTTCTGCAGGAAGGGAATCACAGTGTGATGGGACTGAATGTCTTGCCAACACACCCTGTGGGGAGCGTGCCTGTGGAGGGCTGCATGAGAGATTTAGACCCTCCAATAACAACTGCCCTCTGTGCTCACACATCCTGGAAGAAACACGCTGACAGTGATGGTCACATGGCTTTCCACATGCACACAAAAGAAATTATGCATTCTGTATGCACTCTCATTCATCCTTACCTTGCTTTCACCTTCTCAGTCGACGCCGCTCTTTTGCCTTCACTCGCATTCTCATGGCCTCGATCCAGGCGTGTTATCGCTGTGAGTGATACATCCGGCTATTGTCGAGCTTGCTACAGCTCAGGCCCCGTGTTTGTGGTTCAAAAAGCACGCCATGTTTCGCATGGTAATCTGAATCAAAAATACTGATTCACATACATAATTTTACACCCCTCTTTCTAAACAAAATAATAACGTGTACTTCCGTAAATGTTTAAGACTTGCTTGATTGAAAGGCTTGACATTGTTTTTTTTCTACACTTTCTTTTCCCCCTAAATGAAAGCCTTTTTTGATAAAAGTTTCCAGAGGAATCAAAGGTTCATAGATTGGTAAAGAGCTGTGGATTTACATTTGTTGATTTCTCTGAACTAAGACTTGTGAAAATGAAACCAGCTTTTCTTGAAGAACTTCATATTGCCCGCCACACTACATATGTTTCAAACAGATCTCATGTGATCCGTTAGCAATGAGGGTATTTAACAAGGATGACTCTCAGCTACTACCACACCAAATTTTAGCTAAGTATCTGTAAAATTGATTGCGTTATAGGTATTTTTTTGTTTCCTAAGATCAATTAGCTGTGGTAGCCATTTTGAATGGGATTGACTCCAAAAGTTAGCTATGATTGTTTATCCAATGAGTACATTTTGAGAATTTCATTAAAATTTGTTCAGAGGTTCATGAGATATTTTGCTAACAGACAGACAAATGAACACACACACACAGAAAACATGCAATTATACTGTATTATCGCCTGCCTTTCATGGTGATAAAAAGTGTCTGAATCTTACAGCTTCCATTATCTGCAGCACTTTTTTCATTTTTTTTTTTTTTAAATCAGTGAACCCTAATCATGTTCTAATCCAATGAGTAGCTGTACTCTTATGTATCAAGTGTCAATTTTCATTCACCGCCAAATGTCAAGTTGTTTGTATGTTTCAAAGGCCTGAAATCATTTGCTAATATGCCGCCTGCTCTTTTGGCTTGCAGAGGTGGGAGGGGGAACACTACCACTGATCACAGTTATTATATTATAAGAAATGTTGCTACAGGAAGGCAGGCAGAAACTTTAAACCATGTGTCACTTTCTTCACGCCCATTTGTCTTGCCTTCTTTCTACTTATGTGAGAGCCATTGGTTTTAAGTGTTTTGACATGCGATGGTTCAGTTACACTTTTCAAACGCAGAGCTGACAAGATTGATAGGAGCTATGATTTCAAAACCTGTTATTCGTCACCATTTGACAAATCCATATCTGGCTTAAACGCGGTCACTAGCAGCTGGTCCGATTTTATGTTTCTCTCCCGATTAAATCTACGGTGTGAGATGTGTATGTGTGTGTTTGGAGCACTGGTGGGGGATGTGTGGTCTCAATTTGACAGCAGAGAGGGATTGACAGTGCAGGATTGGACAACATTTATCTACAACAGAGCTGAGGAAAATAGGTTTGTCCCTGATGACATTTTCATCGATTGAAACATGTGCTGCACCCCAACCCCCCCTGCTGAAAATGACTAATCTTAGGACTTGCGGTAGCGGTTTTGTTCTTGATAGGTCAAGGTGCCATGTCCACACAACATGATGGAATCAAAATGAATTCTCAGTTTAATTCCTACATGGATTTTTCTATCTTGCCCTAAGCTGAACAAAAAGAAAGAAAAAAAGAAAAAAAAGCCCAGTCAAGTATCAGTCTGCTGCATAAAGTGGCCAAGGAGTCGTGGATGAAAAGAAAAAAAGATGAATGTTTTTACGAGTTATTAAGTTCTTTGAAATGCCACCGATTTAAGAAGAGTAGTCTGTCCTTTCTTCAAATGTCTGGCATCACAAACACAACTCAGTTCACACATACAGTATGAACACTTCATTTTTTTCTTATTTTAGAATAGGGTGCCAACAGCATAAGGTTGATCTGGTCTAATAAAACTGTCCTGCTTCTATTCTGTGACCCTGCAGGACAATCATTGGACCCAACAGTTGCAAGAGTGATACATGATTTAGTACACACTGAGCAGCTCAGCAGATAAAGAGTTGCTATTAAAAGCCATTTCAGATTTTTATGAGCTCATTATATAGGGGCCATATCTTTACACATTAGGCTCCAGTGGTTTTGCATCATCTGACAAAAACACTCAATCCCTCAACCTACAGAATCAATGTTAAGGAAGACCAATTATTTGGGCACAATGGGCACATGGCTGTAACTGAAAAGGATCACGTTTCGGGACAAATTTTTTAAAGGTAATATCTCATTGGGTTGAAACTGTTGCAGACCTGTGACTCAAAATTTTGAGAAAACAGAAATTTTCTGTTGCGAGTGTTTGTGACCAAGCGACCAGCAAGCTGTGTGGAGGTTTTTCTTATATGTATGGCTTGCAAAACTGTTTTCTAGGCAGTGTTGCCAACTCCTCAGTAAAGAAAGTGGCTTTTAGTTAGCTTTAAATTTGCTACAAGTCACTAAATGATGTCTAATTTGCATAATTGACCATGCATGTAATTATGATGGCCACTGTAGGAGAAAGAAATAAGGTAATGGAAAAGACAAAAAGTTAGTAAAACCCACCCTATATACTGTATGTTTAGAATTACAAATTAACTTTTCTGTTAACTCTTTTTTTTTTATGTCACAATTCTTACCCTCCTTCTTTTTGAGGGCTCAGGATCAGAAATAGTGACCCAAAAAAGAAGCTTGGAGTTAATTTACTGCAGTGATTTATTCTAGACAAAGCAAATTTTTACATTTACATCCCACCCTGACTGTGGGCCAGTGGCAGCTTTGTGGTGGCATGATTCATTTGCAGTCTGGACATGAAGGGGGGGGGGGGGGCATCTCCTGCTCTGACTGCAACTGGGAGGGACTGCTGGCCAAGGACTGAGCCACCTCTGAGTGCTTTGGGACGAAGGAGGGGTCCAAAGCAGCACCTGCTGCCCAAATGAGAAGGGTTAAAATGATACAAAGCTTTCATGTCAGTCTCCAAATAACATAGTTATTTAAGTGACAAGATTGTGAGCCTCTGCAACTCACACAAGAAACCTGAGAACCCCTGCAAACATTCTGAGACATTATGGAGACTCCCTCACAAATGGTGAGACACTAGCTTTATGTGTCGAATTGATCAGAAAATTGTACACAGGTCCTGCATAATATGCAAACACGATGGTTGTTAACTCCGCCGAGGAAGTTCTGTTTTCAGTAGCGTCTGTCTGTGTTCAAGATTACTCAAAAAGGTATTAATGGATTTTCATGAAATTTTCAGGGAACATCAAACATGGTACAAGAAAGAAGAAAATTATCTTTGGTGCTGATCCGGTCAAAGTTCAAGGTCAAAAGTCAAGGTCACAGATCAGCTTGTGCTCCAACTCTGCAGCTGTATAATAGGAATGTTAAACTCCACAGCTGGACACCTCAGGGGTCAAAGATGATGCCTGTTGATTTCAAGGTTCATGGGGTCAAAGGTCACAGGTAACCCCTTTGATAAAAACTTCTCTGTAATTCTACATGTGACCCTTTTGTTACCTCCACCAAGAAAGCTATATTTTCGGTTTTGTCCATTTGTTGGTGTTGAATGAATGACTTAAATTAAATTTCAGTGCTGATCCATATTATGATCCAGTTCGGAGTTTTTAATCACACTGTAGCCTTGGCAGAGGTTTGTGCTCTCTGAGTGCTTTTTTTTTATTTTTTTATATGATTTTATTATTTATTTATTATTTTTTTTAATTGTCTTGTTTCTCTGAGCCTTCATTTGTACTGCTCCTCAGGACTACAAAGGACTATGTACAATTTATTATTTTTGTTCTTCTTGTATTGCACAAATGTTTCAGTCATTCATGTTTGGCTAGCAGGTTAAATCAAACTTTGTTTTAACACCATCTGTGTTTGTTGTTTTGTTTTCACTTTACAGATTTGACAATTCCACCCAAATGTAAGCAAACATTCTTTATAGCCTTCAATAAAAAACAGACCCAAGTCTTAGTCATACTTAATCTCATGTCTAAACCTTGTTTTGTTGTTCGACACGCCCTCAGACATGTGCTTGTTTATGGGTCCTGAAGATATGGGCTGAAAAGCTACTCTCCCTTTCTGGTGAGCTCAAGCTAACTCCTCCCTGATGCACTCAGGGTGAACCTGCAGCCTCGAGATTACAAGACTGCGGAACTGACCACTGAGCTACAGCAGACACATGCTTTCAAAGCCATAGAATTAGATAAATAAGATCCATCTGTGCCTGATCTAAATAGTTACAGACACAAAAAATAGGCCTACCATGTTGAAGAAAATGTCCCCTTGTTTATGTCCTGCATTAAATAAGATCACGTGAGGTGTTAATGTTTGAAGTGGTCATATCACTGAGCTAAAAGCAGCAGAATGTGTCCACAGGGTGCAATATTTTAGCCCCAATGAGACTCTGTTGGAGCTGCCCTGCAGTCCCAATCACTGCCGACAGGAGAAATGTTAAATCTACTGACGAACATGGCCGGTGACCTGTACCACCCTATAACTGCAAATAAGTAAAAAACAGAGAATGAATCTCAAAAAAAAAAAAATCAAAAAACATTTAGAATTTCATTTAAAATTGTCAAAATAGTTGAAAAACACTGAACAAAACAATACACACCAAACTAAGTAATTAACATTGTTTAAGAGGAACTACTTTGAGGCGAATCATTTTTTTTTGGTGCCCTTATGGACTGGCCACACCTGGTAGTGAGCATGTCGCATTTTTGTGAAAAGTGTTAAAAATTCATTTTTTTTAGCTGGTTATGAAAATCCTGTTCTTTGTTTTTTGTCTTTTTTTTTTAAAAAAAAAAACAGCCTCTGCAGTAAGTGTGTCGGGGTAATTCTCAAACAGTCTCATCCCCTCCCTGAAGATATGCAGATCTGAGATGCTGTAATCATTCCAATATTCTGTTCCTCTGAAATCCATTTGAAACTCCTCTTTCCACTGCATTTGAGACACTCTCTGCCAAAAACGTAATGTTTCCCCTCAGCAGTACCAGGGGGATAGTGATTCATTGAGTCATGTCATTAGATAATGGGTTTGGAGGAGTTATTCAAATAAACACAGTTCCTGGATGTAAAATGGAGGGAGAGCTTAGTGTTGTTTTTTTGTTGTGAGGATACCAGGGGATTTCCAGGACCGCTTCAGGGCCCATCTGTTGTAGATCGAAGCAGCGCTGCACAGCCGCTGACCCATACAGCAGCTGCCCTGTCACAATATTGTTTTTAAAGGTATTCCAAAGCAGCCATCTGCACCATATTGCAGCAGCACCAATACTAAATATTCTCCCCATAAAGCCAATGGTAAATAAACAGCAACACTCAAGCAAGTTCATGATTCACTCATTGATCAGGTACCCTTTTACTGCTAGTATAAATCATTCATGGTCAATAGGATTTGGACTTTTTGACCAAAAGGAAAAAAAAAAAAAAATCCTCTTCAATGACAAATGGAAACAATTACAAAATCTGCTTAAATAAAAACAATGATGGTAAGTGACATGTTTAATACTGTTTATTCTTTAAATAATACTTTGATTTATGAGCTTATCAAGTATAAAGACCTCTATTTTTATTTTACCTCCTCACTTGTCTCTGTGCAAATGTGGTTTTATATAATAACCATTCAACATTAATAATCAATCTAAC
>JAOXNZ010000002.1:9754433-9766209 GCA_028566095.1 Kryptolebias brasiliensis | reverse complement strand
CTCGTCGGTGTTCATAAAAAAAAAAAAAAAAAAGACTTTTGGTTGTAAATTAATATAAGTAATGACTGTAGCAGGTGGATGTTTTCATCCTGGTCACTGCAGAAACTTGTTTAATCAGCAGATGTTCATTTGTGGGGGTTTGTGAGGACTGCGGCCGACTAATGGCTCTGTGGCGTTTGCTAATCATGGCTTGAATAACTTTTTCTTGCCGTTTGAATCATTACAATTTAAATATACAAGAAATGAAAAAGGATGCATGAAGTCTGTTGCTCTCATGCAACATAAAACAGTTTGTTTTTTTATTTACTAAAGGAGAGAAATCAAAGACTACAGTTTGTTATAAACATTGTGATCCAGCAATTTTAAATTTTTTTTGGCTATGACCAAACTTCATCTAAAGACTGGGTATTTTATTCAGGCAGCATTAAAGCATACCTGCATATCAGGGCCTGCATGAAAAAAAAGAACAAGATAAATGACAAATATAAAAAAAAGAGTTAAGAAGAAGTGATGCAGAAGGGTACATTTTCTGACACTGTGGCTAATAATCACACTTCTGCCAAGTTCAGCTGACAGGAAGTTGTCAAATGTTGGAAAATATTAAAGCTTAACAGCCTAGCTTCCAAGAAGGAATGCATATCGCCCGCCGCCTTCATGCCAGAGTTTTAAACAAAGATCCTCTTATGATGAAAAAGGATGGAGTTATAGTTGTTTTGGTCAAACCGTATAATGTTCTATGTGAGCTCATCTGATATGATGAGATCTCATATAAGAGCTTAGTGCTTGTACTATGTGTTGTGAATTAGCCTCAGCTACTACCACACCAAATATTAGCTAAATATCTGTAAAATTGACTGAGTCATAGCCATTTCTGTGTTCTCTAAGATCAGTTGGCTATGATAGCCATTTTGAATTGGGTTGACTCAAAAAGTTAATCAGTTGTAGGTGTACACGCAATGATTACTTCCGAAAAGTTTCATTAAAATCTGTCCAGTGGTTCACAAGATATTTTGCTAACGGTAAGACACCAATAGTTAATGGCAAAGCTTTAAGAACCGATTTCAGCCAGTTAGCTCTTGTAGTATAAGTTGAGGATGGCCCTCGGCTACTACCATCCCAAAATTTACCTCAATGTCTGTCAAATTAACTGCGTTACAACCATTTTTGTGTTTTACAAGATTGCTCAGCTGTGGCAGCCATCTTGAATGGAATTGACTCCAAAAATTAATCAGTTTCTTCTGAGAGTTTTGTTAAAATCTGCCCAGTGGTATATGAGATATTTTGCTAACAGACATGCAAACACATATACACACACACACAAACATGGGCAAAAACACGATCGCCTGCTGTTGAAGGCTAAAGACGGAAAGAAAATGGCCACATAAATGACTGTAATGTAGTGGATAATCACTAACCTTTGAGGATGGATGGATGGATGGATGGATGGATGGATGGACGGGCGGACGGACGGGCGGACGGACGGACGGACGGACGGATGGATGGGTGGAAACTCTCAATATGACTTTAAACCACGCTGACTCTTAATCTACCCTCCAGAGCTCTGCTTTTAACAAGTTCAGCGTAATAAAAATCACTTTGCTCTTGTTCTGTGGGTGCTTTTGATAAATCTCTACAGCAACTCCAAAAAAAATAAAAAATAAATAAAGGCCTGATTGAGTGAAATAAAATTCTGGCATCATTTCATCTCCAATCAGACGCTAACAAAGTGAAAAGAGTTTTCATAAACAAAACGCTCTCTTCATATTTTCACGTGTTGAATGCTTATGTGCTCAGTGATGAATTTCAGGTGCTGAAGGATATGATTTCTTCTGGAAATGAAGTCTTCATTTGAATTCTACACGCATCAGCTCAATTCCTTGGTGGATAGAAACCAATAAAAAGGCACTCCGGCTGCTCCAGAACAACAGTAACAACAGGAAGACAAATATATATCACATTAGTGTCATATTTTCTTTTTTTTATTATTTTCCTTTTCAACATTCTGAATTTCACATGCAAACTTTCAAATCAGACACAATTTCATAATAACTTCTGAAGCCCTTCAGCTCCTCAGAAGCTTTAAAGGGGTAGTTCAGATCTGTGGAAGTGGGATTCTGTGGAAAGGTTGTGAAGAGTTAATATCTTACCTGTCGTAGACGGCTCTTTGAATGACCTCAGTTTTAAAAAAATGAACATTTTCACATCTTTACATCATCAGTTTAGCAAACTTGGCTATTTCAGCAGAAGCATAATATATCGTGCCCCAGGCTGCACCAGAAGTGCTACAGCTAGCTGCTGCTGCTCTTTGTGTTTGCAAAATAATTTCAAATTCTACGTGACATGAAAAAGAAAGGGGTATAAAAGTTTATAAAACAGCTCATCAAGTCAGTCAGACTTGAACTCCATCTCTGCAAACTGAGGTCTTTCGATGTGCTATCTACAACAGGTAAGATATTACTTTTTCATAACCTTTCTGCAAAACTCCACTTCAAAGGCCCCAAACCATTGCTTTGGGCAAAAAAAAACAACAAACTAAAGCGCATTTGGGTTTGAAGTTGTCAAAAGAAACAGAAGCGTCAGAGATTTTAAACAGGCAGACAAACTCGATTATAAATCTGCTCGCCAACAAACATTTTAGCGCAGATTTTAGCAACAAATGATGAGGAAACGGGGATTAGCAGAGGAATTGAAATGGAGATGAGAAGAAGGTAAGATTTAAGAAGGGGAAGGTGATGAAGGCGTGTGTGTGTGTGTGAGAGAGAGAGAGATTGTTAGGGGTCCGACTGCTTTAAATTAGACGGCACGTTGCTGCAAAGGCTGAAGGATTTTATTAAGAGCCTTAATGTCTTCTGCCTTAAGACGACACCAATCAGCATAATCCCTGTTTAAACAAGAGATAATGAATCTCCACTTTTGGCGGTGGGTTAGACAGAGGAAAGCATGATGCCAGTAAAGGGAGTTAGAGATACACAAATTATTGAATTTAGATTAGGAGAGGCCTGTTTAAATGGCTCTGAAGTAAAGCTGCGACGTGAGTGAAAGTCGCTCCATGTCTGCATGACGCAGGGAGGTGTGAGCGTAACACACGTTATTGTCTCCTGTCATGCTGTTCTTTGGGTTTGACCGTGATTTTTGTCGGCTGCTCGTACATGTGGCGCCCCACGGACTCCTCGATGAGACAGTCGCGCGTTGAAAGTTTGCTTATCTGGGCGCCTGTTTCAATGGAGATTTTTTTTTTTTTCCCTTCTCAAGTTTGTTCAAAGACAGTTGGGCGCAGGAGTGGGGGAATAACACATTTAATTAAACTGTTTTATGTTTGCTGTTTATCTGCACTGGCAGGACGGCATCTCATACAGTTTTCAGAGACCCTGGCAACACTTTTGATCATGCGTAGCTCCTTAAATGCAAATAATTTTTTTTTTGCCTTTCTAAAACTAGGCGCTGCTGACGTCCTTGCAGAGCCAGACTTTCCCTTCTAAAATGCTTCACATCTGTAGGTTTTCATTATTGCTGTACAGTCCTTCTTTGCAATGGAAAATAAAGCTAAAGATGGTATTCCTGCGGGGTGCAGCCAAGTTAATAGGATGGAGGGTCTAACATCATGCAGATAAACAGAAACACACCCCACTTGTCTTCTATTTGCGAGCACAATCTGCAGAACCAAAGGAACTACACACACAAGCTTTACATTAAAGAATTTCATACTGTAAGCAGGCTGTAAAATTCCTCATTAATTTTTTTTTTAAAAACAGAACCATGTTTGACTTATTGTCTCAAGCCTGACCTGCTCTTTTTGAAGAGATAGTTCAGATCTTTTGAAGTGGAGTTCTGCAGAAACGTTACAAGTCATTACTGTTGGCCAGAATAACTGACTAATGCAAAACTGAGCAGTGTAAAGGTTTGTAGAATAGGGTTCAAATAAATTATGCAAATAATTATTATTTTTTAAGTTGTTTTAAGATGACACATTCCACATTGGCTTTGGGCCCCTCTTAGACCAGCAGCTAGCTGATCAGCCTGGTCAAAATTAAACTCTATTTCTCCAAACTGAGGCCAATCAAAGAGTTAGCTACAACAGGCAAGATATTAATTGATCTCTTGTTAATCTGTTATCTTTTATATCAGCTGTTCTGTAGTCACCAACTTTTCTGCTGCCTGGAAGTATGTTAAAATACAAAACGAGAGCAGTTCAGTAGCTGCTTTCAAGCATGTCTCACGGTGGTAGCAATAGAGCTACATTCACCACAACCAATTTAACTGGACATCTAATTAAACACTCGGCTGAGTACACCCAGCTAACTCTTAAAGCTAACACGGCTAGGCGACACACTTCAGAGAAAACTCTAAAAAGAGGAGACAAGTTTTCATGGGACAGTGAAAAGGCAAAAAGGATGACAGAAGAGGTGAATGAATTTACTGCTCTGGATGACCAAGAAAATGGGTTGGGGGCACGATACTGCCGACCTTTCCAACACGACATAAACACAGCACTGAGCTGTATAAAAAAGTTTGCACGCAGGTCTTCTTCACTGCGACGTAGAGCTACAGAGGTGTAGTGACTTTAATAACTTTAATGTACTTATGATTTGTAATCTGCAGAAAGTTTCAGGTCGACACTCAGCCAGAACTTAACTTTAAATGACTCGGACTGGTATCGGAGGCAAAAATCATTCAACTGTACAAACTCATTTACATGCACTTTTTTCCCACTCCTTAGCCAAAGAAGTGCCAGCTAATCCGCTTGGACCATAAATGGAAGAAACATTTACTGTTAATAATTGAAGGAGATGTTCCTGTCATTCCCCCCATCCATTAAACAAACTGACGCAACGTAGAAGTCGGAAAACATGAAAGATGTGAGAGAGAAGTGGGAGCTGCTGCAGCGGCTGGCGTATAGCAGATAAAGAAGAAAAAAAAAAAAGATTTGGATTGGCAGATATGAGCCAAATGTGAGACAGACAGAGATGCAGACTGTGATAAGAGCAGACATGTACAAGCCTCTTTGTGGCCTCAGTCTCTACAG
This sequence comes from Kryptolebias brasiliensis, assembly GCA_028566095.1. Lineage (NCBI taxonomy): Eukaryota > Metazoa > Chordata > Actinopteri > Cyprinodontiformes > Rivulidae > Kryptolebias > Kryptolebias brasiliensis. The sequence continues at coordinate 9,761,186 of JAOXNZ010000002.1, read as the reverse complement.
AGAACATAACCCAGACTTGCTGTACCTACAAGAGTCGGGAGACTGTTAGAAGAGGAAGTGCAAATGTCCTGCACCGCTCCAGTCTGTTGGCTTCCCTGCTCCCCCAAAACACACTCAGGTACATTTAAAAACAACATGGGGTTGGAAGAAAATAAGAGCTGCATCCTGTCTGAGCAACTATTTTAATTGCTTTGATGAATACATATTAAAGACTAAACTCTATATTAGCTCATTATTTAAAATAAAATATTATTAATGAACATAATTGTTAGTTATAGTCTTATTGTGAAGCTTTCACCGGAGCATGCAATATATGACAGCTGAGTGGTTACATACTGAACCACACAGCCTGCAATTAGCAATCAGTGGGAAATCTTTTTGGTCGTAAGTGACTAAGATGGACAGACCAGCTCACTAAAACAAAACACAGAAAAAAAAAATAGATCAGAAAGATATTTTTATTTAAAACTTCACAAAATCTCAATGTAAATACTGGAAAGCTTATATATATGATTTCACCATCTACAGCTGATTAACCTTTTGATTGACTTAATTCAAGATGGTTGCCTCAACCAACTGACGCTAATATAGTTCAGTTGCCAAATTTTGACCTAAAGTTTGGTGTAGCAGCTGAGGCTGATCCCCAACACATACACTGCCTGCCTGTTAGCAAAATATCTGTTGAACCACAAGACTGATTTTAATGAAACTTTCAGGAAATAATCATTGGATGTACATCCCATAAATATCAAAACTCATCATGGCTTTAAAATGAAACAGGAAAGCATCTTTTAGCACCTAAAAAGGTGTCTGCGCTAATACCAGCTGCGTGCGTCAGGACTCCAGATGTGATAATAAGAAACGTTTCTTTGTGCTCACTGTCGGTTCACGTGTCGAAATCTGCGCGGAACAGGGACAGTCTGTTGCTGCATTACAGCAGCCTGTGGAATAAATGTGGCTGTCAGCTTCAATTAGAGTGGATCCTCTTGGATCAGAGGTCTGGGGCAGGCCTGGACGAGAGAAGGGAGAGAGGGAGGAAATGTTGTGGCTCGTAGCGAAGGGCAGCAGCAGAGGTGGGGGGGGGGCAGAGGACGGCGGCTGGTGTGAGGAGGTCAGGAGACGAGCTACGGGTGCGTGAGCAATTTGGTTTTGATGAAGCAAATGAAGGAGGAGGTGAAACTGTGGAAGAGAACAGGACAACATCCAGGCTGAGGATAAAAATGGAGTAGCATCCAATGCTTTGGTCTCCTCTAAAGTTCTGTATGGAACTATATTTGTTGTGCAATCTGTTTAACATCCATATCTGCTAAGGCCTGAAGATAAGAATTCATTCCCTGAACACCATTTGATTCAAAGGTTCGTTTTCCTCCTAAAATGTCACCTCTTCATCCCCAAACCACACACAGACAACAGGTCATCAATAGCCAAACAATATTTTGAATTCTCCTATCATATTTTTGCCCAAGCCCTGTCGGTTTTCTATGCTGTCGGGTCTCAGTAAGGTTGTGCGTTTAAATATTTGTTCAGCTTTGCAGCCAAACCTGCACTAAACCAGGATTTCAAAATACATCATCCGAAACAGATGAATATCATTTCAAGCTAAATAAAGATCCAACGAAGAATCGTGGCATTCAAGGAGGAGGAATCAAAAGAACGCTTTAAGATTAAATGTGAAAGGTCTTTTAGATGTTTGTTTCTGAAAAACGTCTGAAGCATTTTAGTCAAGAAGCCCGGCAGCTGATGTTCTTTGATGCCGGATTTTATTTTAAAACTTATTTTGGTGTGTGAGCTGATTTAAAGTTCATGTTCCACAGATTAAAGTGGTCTAGCTCATTTTAAGCTCTCAGTTTTTGAAACCTCAACCTTGGCCGAATTATCCTTCTTATAAAGGTGCGTGGTGCCACAGCGTGCTGTGGACTCAAACATGTGCAAACAGAGATCTAAGCAGTCCGTGTGTGCGTGAATGTGCCTTTTAACTCCAGCTCAACGCAGCACAAAGAAAACAGTAGTTTTGTGGTTTTAGGAGAAATTACAAGATAATCATGTGCTGTCCTCTGTTACTCTGTTACTTCACACTGTGGCTGTGCTGCTAAGAAGGTCTGCTGTTTACAGCACGGTGGAACCAGTGACACAGAGAACATTTCACTGGTAAAAACTGGAATTAAACCAGCTGAAACACAATATTTAAGCAATCCAGATGTCAAAAATGAGTCAGCTGAGGTGGTTAAAGCATCTGATTAAGATGCCCCCACAGCTGCTTCCCTTTAGAGGTTTTCCAGGCACGTCAGGAGACCCTGGGGCAGAAGATGGAACTCGCTGGACGGATTATATATCCTCTTTGGCCTGAAGATGCCATGAGATCCCCTAGAAGGAGCTAGAGAGCGCTGCTGAGGAGAGGGATCTGGGTTTCCCTCCTGGACCTGTTGCCTCTGCAACCCAATCACGGTTAAGTGGAAGAAATTATCTGTTAAAAGCTGGACATTAAAAGCAAAGATGGCTTCGACGACAATGTAATTAATGATCAAGAACACATCTCAAATTCTACAACTCAAAGAAAGTTTTGCACTGACCCACACAGAGCCTCCTGCCACGGTGGACGCTGGCCCCAAAGGCAGAACAGGGAGGAAGGCAAATGATGAAGACCTGAAGATCTTTTGTTAAAGGGAACCAAAACAGAGGACACTGCAGCAACAAGAATCCCCAGACTAAACCGATCTCAGGGAATGGCAAACAAACAAGATACTGAAAAGAAGAAGCTGGAAATGAGCAACGGCTGAGTTTATACTGAGGGAAACTATCAGTGGCTGCACACCAGTTGCAGCCCTGCTGACAAAGTGGCGTATCAGCTGGGGTCTCAGCCTACAGCTCCACTCAGATCCAGCAGCTAAACCGGCTTATGGCCACTTTAACCATGTGACAGATGTAAACAAACACAGTTGTTTCACTCTCAAATCCAAATGAGATTTAAAAAGTGAATCAGATAAATATACTAAATTACAGCAAGTGATTTCTGGTATTTTTTAATGTCTCTGTTGGACTTCTACGTTATCAGCTGTTAATGACAAACTAAACTTAGACAGGTCGGTTTAAGGCGACCCCTCCTCCCAAACGCTTTACCATTTAAGCTCCTCGATCTGTTCGTTATCACTTCTACTCAGATCACCGCCGGGCTGACTGCAAAGAAATATGCCCCATGAAATGAAGAACAGCTGAGTGGCAATCAGCAAACAGAAACCAAGTGTGGTGAGACAGGTGACAGAACTAGGAAACTGTCTCAATGACTAAATCCACAATTACACGAAACCTTAAACCTGAGAACCATGACACACCCAATCTAAACATAAAAACTACTGTTAGACAGTGTTATAAGATTACAAAAGTAAAGAGTTTTGGAGGAAAAATGACAAAAAAAAGCCCTAACACGTTTTGCTCTATGGGATAATTGGCAAAGGAGACATAATGACCACGCAGGGTCCCCAGACTTTTGCTTTAGGCACTTTTTTTTTTTCTCTTATACTAAAATTATGAATTATGGAGATAATCATTATCTGCAACAGCTGTAAGAGGTTGCAATTTCTAAATCTGGTTTATTCTGACTATTCTAATAAAAGGAAACAAGCTTAAAGCTAAAAGCACCAAAAAGAAAAACAGAAATTTTAAGTGAGATCTGTAATAGAAATGCAGAGTTGTTTGATTTATTCTGTAATATTTCTCCATGCTTTTGACTGAGTTTGGACAAACGTAGCCAGAAAATACTACAAGTCAATATTGACACAGACTGAGAAACCCTGTTAACATTGAGCAAAAGGGAACCACTCAATCTCTGTTTTATTCTCTGTGAGTGACTGAGTGTGTGCTAATGGGCCGCATTCATGAATACCTGCCAGGCCGGAGTGCAGAGATTTAGTGCTGGAGCAGATCTGACAAGACAGATTAATCCCAGACTAAGAGAGAGAGAGAGAGAGAGAGAGAGAGAAAAGAATCATTTTGAATGTTTGCACCAGCTGCAAGCCCATATTAATTACAGACACACACAGGAAGTACAAATCCAGGAACAATGGAGCCATTTGTCTTACTGAACACGCACACGCTCACACACACACACACACGTGAGGAAAAAGTGTATTCATGTAACATCTCTTCATGAGTTAGAGATGAGATTATGCCTGCGTGTTTTACAGCAGGAAGTTCATTAGCACCTCAGCCTTCAGTGTGAGGGAAGGCGTCTCGCCAGGACCACAGAGGCATGCTGGGAGCTCAGCCTGAAACACACCCAGAAAGGCGCACCTTTTCCGTACAACGCGAACATAATAGAACCGTAAATGTAAAGACAAATAATCCCAGAACAACTTTCACCTGCTGCTTCCTCTGCTACCTACATGATCAACACTCGCTGTGTCATTAAAGGCTTTACTGCACAACATGCAGATGATTAAATCCTAACAACTTCGTTTCCATAATTATCGAGAGCTTAAATTTGATTCTGAAAGGGGATCAGAGGAAAAAAAAAAATCTCTCTGGAACTCTTTCATCAGGTTATAGTTTTGATTTTTGTAAATTTGAATTGTCAGAGTTTCTGCCCACAGCTGAGTCAGAGCGCCACAGTTATGTGGTTTTTGGAGAGCTGCACTCTGCTGGAGTTGGGTAGAGGTGTGTGTGGGTGTGTGTGTGTGTGTGGGTGTGTGTGTGTGCGTGTGTGTGATTGAGTGCCTGGCCAGAGTGCAGCGAGACACAGGTGTATTAAATTGGGTCAGCGTTGTTTTCATTTCCCAGGGTGCACACACACAGATACACACAAGCAGCATCTTTTACAGTATACCCTGATGCACACACACACACACACACACCTATTAGCTCACATACTTCCCCGATAAGCAGGATTAGGAGTTATTTTTGCAATGAGACAAAGATTCACAGCATGAATCAGACAAATGAAGAGAAAGGGGAGGATGTTCCTTGGCTCCATTTTGAGTCTGTGTTTGTGTTTATGTGCGAGTGTGTTTACACGGCCGCCCCGTCCAGAGTTCAAACCGCCGGCGAGACGAGTCACAGAAAGGTCAACTCTCATCAAACAGGCCCGAGCTCCCATCAAAGCGAGCAAACTTTTAGCTCTGTGCACTCATGTGTCTGTTTTCATGGTGACCGCCCTTCCTGATGTTTACCTTCGCATGACTGAACTCTATCATGAAAGCAGCTCTGCGACAGCAGCAGGAACAATAGAGGAAAGCAGCGGGAGTGTAGCCTACAGTGCAGTGAAGCTGAGCAATAAAATAAAGAAAAAAAAATGCAAAGGAGACAAAGTAAAATGCACTGAAAGAGATTTAAAGCAGCGCAGCGTTGACTGCCAGACAACCATGAACCTGTCCTATTCAAGCTAGCAGCTCCAACTACCTAAAGAGTGATTTCAGCTGATTAAATGGCTTCGGAGACTATTTTGAATTTGAGAAGCAGCGGGAAAAAAAACGTGACGCAGAGTGTGCCGCTGCAGCTGCTGACATGCATACAATGCAGGCATAATTAGGCTATTAGAAACACATAAATGGAGGCTAATTAGCTGAATTTATAATCATAATCTATCCCCCCCCCACCCCACCCCACCCTGTTGTGTGTCAGCCGCCAGTTCCACAAGTATGATTTACTTTTAGTCATGTTAAACAGTTCTTATGCAAATTAAAAGATTAAAATTTAAATTTGAAATTCTGGGGGCAAAAAAACCCTCCACAGCCCTGTTGTGGTTAACCGGACTGAGTCACAAACATTCTTAGTGCGCTTCATGTTTGACAGTATAATGTATTAATACACTTGAAACACGAAACATCCGGCAAGACCCAACAGGAAAAGCACAGGTCTAACTATATGTTATTAATTGCTCTTTTAGTTTACATCTATGTTAACACTTTTTAAAATAAAACTTGTCACAGTCCCGATGAGGACTGTTTGTTAAATTAAAGACCTACCATTTTTGAAGGAATACTTAGATAAAAAGCCTTCATACCAGAATATGACACTAAGATCATCTTGTGACGTTAAACATACCATGATGCTCCATCTCATGCAGTATTGTGAGATGTTACACCTAAACTGTGTTGTGAATCACTCTCAGCTACTACCACATCAAATCTGAGCTCAATATCTGTCAAATAGACTGAGTTATAGGCCTTTCTCTGTGCGATATTAATCATTTTTATCTACAAATAAAAAGTTTCATGTTTGAAATCTTGCTCAGAGGGTTTGCCTACATACTCATGCAGGAAGCAAAACCACAAAAAAAGAAAATTAGTCGTACAAAAATAAACTGTAAAACCAAATGTGGAAGTGAAACTCACGGTTGCTTAACGTGACCGTTAGCATGTATCAGTCAGCACGGCGCAAACACCGTGACGTTTTTCTGTGCTACTAGAAGAATTATTGCTGGAAATGTTTGTGGCAATGTCAAAGAACTAAAACAAGACGGAGGGAATCCTAAATCCCCTTCTTGGGCTCGTAAAGCAGTGGACAAAAGCAAATTTTAGATTTAAAAGAATAATCATAAAGAATCATAGTGTATACGGTTTGACACCCCTGATTTAAGCTGTTCTGAAAAACACCCGAATTTCGACCTAAAGAGGGGCTGATTAAAGTAGCATTCCTAGAAGGTATTGCAAATCTCAGAGCTAAATAAAAACAATGTATTTGTTCTGGAAATTGCACCCAAGGATGAACCAGACTTGTGCAAGTCCACAATTCTCTTCCTGATATCTTGGCTGATTTCTT
>JAOXNZ010000002.1:9681818-9713612 GCA_028566095.1 Kryptolebias brasiliensis | reverse complement strand
GGCTGAGCTTTTAAAAGTCAAGTTTTTATTGTTTAAACATAGATTATTACAAGACTGATCGGATAGGAGCGCAATACAAAACTTTCAAACATGATATATATACAGTTTGGATTTTATGAATTTGATTCGCTGAGGCCAAACTACCTAATGCTTGTTTAATTTCACCTGAAAAGTTCAATTTGCAGATAAATTGTTTTAGAGATTTTTAAATATTCTTATGCCTCAAAAAAAATACACAGCAGTATTTTTTAATGTATCGTCAATCCCCTCAGAAGCTCCAGAAATAGAGGCCGCCCCTGGCCCGAGGCTTTTCTGCTGCTTTCTGAACTTTCCACGGCACAGAATCTCTCAAGCAGCACTGTCAGATGTCAGAACGCAGCCAACAGGTAGCGACTAAGTTGTTTCTGCCTTATGTTTCTAGAACCCTAGAGGAAAATTGCTGTGTGACTGTACCAGTTAATTTCATTATATTGCGTGACATTCAAACAGAGAAAATAAATGATTTTGAAAGGGGAAAAAAAAGAGAAAGTCCAGTTTGCAGTAAATTCTGTTTCACTTTTAAATATGTAAAAGCAGAATCTGAGGAAGACTGCAATCAACATTCTGTCCAAAACTCTGGGCTGACGAGCTTACCTTCTTCTTGTCTCTCATGGAGCTCTTGCCTCGCACCATGATTTTGCATCCCGTCTCCGCTTCCAACTGTTTGGCAGTGAGTCCCCGGGGACCAAGAATTCTTCCCACAAAGTTATACTGCAGACACACAAGGAAAAATATATACTAGTGAATTTAAGGAGAAATACAAGGCCTAAAAGATTTTTCTTTACACTGAAATTAGACCACTACGAAAAGACATTAATAAGCAGTGTGAACATTACCCTCAAACCAATGAGTTTTCAAGTTTATTATCTAGGCCCCTTTATTGTTGAATAGTTTTAAAACTTTGAACTATAAGAAAACAATTTATCAATGTGATTTGCTTTATATAAAATGATTTAGATGAGGAGGTAAAAGTGTTTAAGTTATCTAATGCTGTTTTTAGCAAAACATTAAAAAAGTATACACCTTTTAACAGTAGCTGCAACCTTTTGTAGAAAACAAATAAGATCATAACTAAACTGTAAACTTATTTACTGAAATAAAATTAGTAAATCTCACATTCTCGAATATTTACTGACTGAGCAAAATGGTTTCTTTCTTAGTCAAAAGCACAACTATTATTCCTTTGGCCTGTTACAAAATGTGGAAACACCACTGTATTCCATTTAATCCCACATCTGCTTACTAATTCCTCTGCAGAATCCAAAAGGCCAACAGAGAAGTCACATTTATTTATAGAAAGATTACATGTTGATGTACTTCCCTGAAACAATAAAAAAAAAAAAAACACACGCAGAACAGAGGACAATCAAAAACACCAGGCTGTTTTTTTTTCCTACCCTGCCTGCATAGCCCAGTGGGCCTGCCTGCGTTCCTTGCCTGTCTCTATCAGGAAAGACGCACCCTGTAGCTGGAAAGATGCTGGCATTCCTACAGATAATCATAGCACGCAGCTACACAGGCTCAAAGCATGTTTCTGTCACAAGGCAACTGTCCGTTTCATTAACTCTAATCAGTAAAACTAGTGCAGGGGCTACATTTAGTGGTGTGTGTGCACCAAAAGAGGGATGTAAGGATGCCTGTACTTGGAGGTCAGCCACCAGAGACGTACATGGGCCTCTGTTTAGCTCCTAGGTAAACACACACACACACACACACACACACACAGTCTCAGTGAGAGCAGAACAAAATGCTGTCTGGCTGCATCATAGTACCCAAGCAAACAGGAGTGAACTCCTTTGCTCTGAGCTTTACAGTGGTACTTCTACACAACTCACATGAGGTATTGTTACACACCCTAACCTGCTACCAAGTTTGCTTGTTTGCCTACAATTTTCTGGCACTCAAAAATAATAAAACAAAATGCATTTAAATGTTGTTTTTTCAGATATGACACAGAACAGTTCCCACTACCCTAACAAGCTACAAAATCTTCCATCAGGCCAATTCCCAATTGATTTACACAAAATTAATATTTTAAATACATACCGCAGATGAATTACAAATCAGGCTTTACAGATCAAACAGAAAGGAGAAGGGGAAAAGTCATTTTCCGATTCCAAGTCTGAAGAAAAAGGCTAGCTCAAAAACATCAAATGACACAGAAAGCATTCGGTGTTCTGCTCTTTGTCCTGCTCACTGATATTCCTCCAAAACTGATGGCAGAAAGTGTTCACAGAGATATAAATGTTGATGACAACTGTACACGAAAAAGAACAGAGATACCGTATGATGGAGAATCATAGAAAGACAAAGGAAAAAAAAAAGTTGGACATGGCATCCTTCTCTACTGAAGAACAGAAAAGCAAAAATATTCAAGGAATTGTTATGAGTAGGGAGAGCCAACGTTGCTACGATATTCTGAGTCTACAAGTTCTGCATGTACTACTACTCAACTCCATCTGTGGGGGAGCTCAGGGATAAAGGGACTGTGTGTATGCTGCTTATGCTCATACTGTCTATATATAAACAGACCCATACAACAGTGGCATGTGCATCAACTCAGCAAAAACAGCAGGTGTTGTGTCTAGTCAAGCAGTTAGGGACATATGATTTCAACATACACACCATAGGACAATGTTTCAGCTTCAACTGTCGTGCTACAAACAACAAAAGAAATTGTAAATTTCTTACAATTTTGGCAACACTAAAAGCTTACATTTTTATGTAAATGGCAGCCTGCCTGATTTCATACTCTGCACTGGGGTGTTACATTTATTTAATGGATGGTCTTAGAAAAAGGATCTTTCATTTTAAGTCACTGCAATGTATACACAATGTACAATCAAGTGGTTGAGTTATCAAAGGGCCACCACCCGCAACTTTACTCAGTAGAGTAAGAGAAGTACGGTGGATACTGGACATTCACTGCCAAATACACAATCTACTCCTTACTTGCTGCTGGTAAAATCTCCAGCCTCCTCCAAACTTATTAAGAAAATTATTTTTCAATATTTTCCTGTGCCATCAATTAAAACAGAACAGAATTCCTCCCTGGGCTGCACGGTGTGTCGTGGTGACCACCATCACCACGCAACAAGAAAGTCACAGATTTGAATCTCAGCATAGGCCATTCTTTCTCCAGGCACTCCAACTTCCATGAACAGTACAAAAACATGTATGTTTCCACCTGGCAATAACACCGATGACTTAAAAACTAAATTGTTCCAACTGTTCTTTGCTCTTCCATTTTAGTCTTACTTTATCGGTTTTCCTAAAGTTTTCAACACATACTGTACTGTACCACAAACATAATTTATGTGCCAACACATAAAGAGACACACACATACACACAAGAATACAAAGACCCTTCAGGACAAAGGTTTACACTGACATTAAAAAGCCTTTGTTTAGCCACAGTTATCGCTACTCCACAGGCGGGTTATGTTATGAGCATCTATGTCTGCTGCTGTGTGTTTGTGAAGATGTGTGCATTTGAAACACAAAGTGCGGACTGAACTCTCGCAGACACCCTGTGCACCCGGAGCTGATTGTCGTTCGAGTTTTGAGTGCACAGAATTCTGTTTTTGTGCGTTTGTGCGAGTAAAAACAACTGGGAGACAACAAGAGATCCACCAATAATGCTCACAGAAGATGAACAATTGTGCCTTTGACAGAGTTTGTTTGTGGTGGTGGGGAGACAGGAAATGAGATCATGCTGAGGGTTCTGGCTGTGTGTGCGGAAGGCTTATCGAAGAGCAAGGCTAGACCAGGAGGAGAATACCAATCACGTATTAGCCAGTCAGGCTTATGGAAATAAGAAATAGTTCATTCAGTTCAATGCATCAAAAGAAAGTGGAAGCTGGTTACACCAGGTACCATCATCTCGCTCCTGCTTGCAACTTATCCTCATCTTGCCAGTTGCATTGTGAGGTGATGATAATAACCCTTTAATACTGTTCAGCTCTCCTTTTTCTTAAACCCGAGAAGGATTTTGTTTCAGGTAAGTGTTTTGAGAGATGTACAGGGTTAAAAAACAAAATACTCCTACTTGCAAAATACCTCCTTCCTCTTTCCACTCATCCATCTTTCTGTATCAATTCATAGCTCCAGGAAATTGACAGACTTCCCTTTCCTCACCGAGTTTGTCAGAACACAGTATATCTTGCAGAGTCTTTCTTTTAATCCATGATCGCTATGTAGGCTAATAGTCTCTTGCTGAACAAGTTAATGTTTCTTTTTTACTACACACAGCGTCTCAAACCACCATCTGGCTTTAATCACTCATTTATCTTCAAGCTGATATGTTGCATCAATAAATTAATCTATCATATTTACCTTCAGTTTTTGCCCTGCTTTCCACAACCACAAACCATGTCCACTCAGTCAAAATGACTGGATGCTAAGGAATTTGAGATGAGCAGCAGGTGCACAATCTATAGCAGCTATTTTATACTTGATCTCTAGAAGGAATGGATGACATGGGGCTAATGTGATGAGGGGGAGAAAATTAGGATTCCAGTAGTGACATTTTTACATCAAAGCCCTGTGGGCATTAAAACTCTCTGTTCAGCATTTTCAGCATTTAGTGCCTAATCCACGGCGCCATTTGTCAATTCCGTTTGAGTTCATTTTCAGGGTGCAGGGAGGGTGGAAATGCAGGCGAGTGAGGATACAGAGACAGAATGTGTGTGGATTGATGTTGGCTACAAGTATGGAAGACGTAGTGTATCAAAACAGGAAAAAAGTTTGGTCTTTAGTTTAAACAAGTTCAGATGAGAAAAGGTTATAACCTCATTCAGTCATTCGTTCATTTTTATAAATGTTAATTCGTCAAAATAAAAGACCACTCAGACAAGGCTTTAAAAACTGTGAACGCGTTTGCTATTCTATTTATTATATCACATTTTAAAAATAATCAAACAGAATAGATCTTTGTCAGATATTTATTTTTCTTTTTTAAATTATTCAAAAGCATCAATGTTGAATTGGTCTCAGAAATCCTCCTCTCAGTTGATCTAGTATATGAACGCTGTGTCTGATGCTACAAATAAAAGCTGACACTGTGTCCCCAGTGCCGCCTTTGAGTCGTGTGTGGTCAACCTGCTTCCTTCGTCCGTCCTTCTCATTTTTCCACATCTCTGCCTTTCAGCTTAATGATGAATAGAAGGACAGGCTGAGGAAGCACAAATGACCGTCCACTTACACCATAAAAGCACAGGTTGGTGATATGCAAACTGACATGAAGTGTACCCATTACTGTACTCGCAGCTTACACTTATGTTCACCAAGTTAACTGACTACAAAATATAGTTGTCATTTTGTAAATTATCACTGTAATTACCTCTTTATCAAATAGCTAACTATTAAGGCATTAGTTCATCAAACTAGTGTCATCACGCATCGCTGGCTGGCCACAGATATCAAAACCATCCAGCCTACTTCCCCGCAAAGTGAGGTGAAGTGTGTGGAAGCACATAGCCAGGGCTGGTAATGACTTAAGGGGGTCAGAAGGATATCAGGAGCTGGCATGATAAGTGATGACATTCTCATGGGAACAAGTTTAATGACTTTCCCTGCTCAGGAAATTGGCTAGTTTTGCCGGACAATTTTACTGCAGTGAAACAAGAAAAGGGCCGGGACATCCTCTCTGAGCACATCACAAGAGCCTTTTTTATTCCTCAAATTCAGTTCTTGAAGTAAAGCTGCGTGTTGCAATGATGCAAAACTTTGTCTCCTCCCCAAAACAAACAACAAAAGCCCATGTCCAGATTGAAAACATTGTAGAACCACGACCATTACAGCTAATGCACTTTGTTTCTGTGAAAGTTGAAGTACATATTTGCAAAAACTCTGAAATTTTACATATTTAAAAAAATGTCATTATTAAAAACAACTGGCACAAGTAAAAGTTTAGGGAAATCTTTCTCCTCTCATGGACTCCAATCACCTATTTGTGTCAGTAATGAAGTAACATTTATTAAGCACACCATTTGCCTAGTTTACCTTAGGAATACAGAAAAGTACAGGGTCAAATACAGATCAAAAATCTATTTTTTCGAGATCCTTTATTTTAGAGATGATGCATAGGGGAGAACCAGGGGTGTATGGGTTCAAACAGTGAGGTAAACAACCTTAAGAGCTATGGCAATTTCCAAAATGTGGGGGGAAAAAAACACCAATGCAAAAGGAAACACTGAGCAGAAAGCTTCTTGTGCTCTGTTATCTTTGCAGTTCTATATATGAGGATGATTTACTTCTTTGCAACGCCTCCAAGCTGGTGAGAAGAGTTCACACAGTCCAGTTGACCAGTTGCTCAACAGCTTACGTCTAAGTGAGGGTTCTGTTTCACAGAGTCAGCACAGCAGAGGTGGCTTCTATGTGGGCATTTGACTGTTGGCAAATACAAATGTCCAGGGGATAAAATGGAAACAGACACCCATTTAAAAGACATGTCACACATTCCATCAGATGCCTGAAGGTCAACAGAAATGACATGCTGAGGTGCCTTTCAGCTGCCTATCAATGTGTACGTGTATGTGCTTGGCTGGAAAGAAGCAGAGCCACAGATACCATTTAATTGAAGGTTGAAGTTATCAGATAGCCTGCGACTCAACTGTCAGTCAAGATGCAGTCACCCCAGTGATGCTTCATAGTGTTCAGCACCACTGACGACATCAGGAAATGGCTGACTAATAAGAATGGTGTGGGGGTGGGTAGACAGACACACAGGCAGACAGAATGACAGAGAGACATTCAAACTCACAAACACATTAGTAGACTGATGTGGGGCACACAGACCAGAGGAGGGACACACTTAAGGGAATTATAGTAGAGGCGTGCTGGCAAGGGAAGTTATTTTGGTAGAATCAACATACTGTGCCGAATCCAGACACCAGGACAATCTAATTATCTGCTGGAGAAACCTGGAAAGGGCACATGTAGCTGATCTGACAGAAAAAGCCTGAGTGAGTGGGCGCGACCTCAGCCAAAGGATATGATAAGAAAAACAGAGCTGTGTTTAAAATCAAAGTGAAAAGTGGGAATAAGAACTGCAAATGTTCCAAAAGATGGAAAAATAACATGAATGCTGCCAAATCTTTGATGGCATGTGACTTGATGCCAAGAATACAACTCAATTTAAATAAATAATCATTTCCTCATAAGAACTTAAAATTGTGTCAGTCAGACATGCACATGTATTTTTCAGAATTGGGTGTGGTTTAGGGTGGGATGGTAATACGGTAATATTGTATCCTGAGCTATCCCAAACATAGCAACAACATTGCTTTGAATACTATCATTATAAACTCCGCTGCAAAGTTTATTACTTCTCTACTACTTTATTACTTCTCGACTGAAGCTGAAACAGTGTTTGAAATATTTGTTTGTGAAGAATGTGCTTCCTGTGTGGTGTCTTCTTGTGCCATTTCTGCTGTGTAGCAGGATTATGTTTATTGTAGCGATGCCTATTGGTTAGGAAAGGCACTGCATTGCGTGTAGAGAATCTCAAGCGCAGGTATAATCAGCAACTATACCATGTTGATATCCCTACTTGCACAACGACCAATAAGCAGACACAATATGGGTCTGTAAGGAAAAATACTTTTTTTTAATAAATTACATAAACTAAACCTATCAAAGAGAATACACCACTATAATTGTCATTTCTTTCCTCTGTCCTTTTCACTGATATCACATCATATAGTTTGTTACCTCAGGTCTAATATGTTATACCATTTTCTCTCTCAAACAAAGTGGATATGAACATACCTTGACTCACCCTGTCCAGACTCTTCTTAAACCACAGGTCATGTCAAGCTCAGCTCTTAGGGAAGTCAGCTGATTATAGTAATTTTATCCTCCACTGTCTGTTACTCAAATAATGAAACCTCAAATTTTATTCCTACAATAAAATTATAAAGGGCAACCACAACAACCGGGCAGACTAAAGGGAGCAAAAGATTATCTACATGACAATTTATAACTTACCCTAGTTACATTAAAATATTTCTGAATGACTGATGTTTGCCTCTTCACAAATGTGCTTTTGGCACACAAACCCAAGGAGTAGGATGTATTTCATCTGGCATTTACCGTTTTCTCTCGCGACTTAATAATCTCACTTGGCGCAGGGTTGTGAGTGTGTGTACTAAAAAAATAAAATGTTTCATTGTTGTGCCACTTTATGACCATGAATGTGTGTCTCTACTAAGGTCATCCAACAGTCATCTTGGCCAACAGAGAAAAATTTATTAATTTAGTAGCTTTCTTGACAGCTCATAAACACAAAACAGAATTACAGGCCCACTCTTCTCAAAGCAGCTGAGCACAGCAAGCTAAGGGATACCAAGGGCCATGAGGATGTCATACTTCACACTACACATGAGTATCAGTCAACAGATGTCGACACAATCACAGGTGAATTACACTAAATTCTTTTACAGAACCTTCATTACTTTTTCTTAAAAAATAAAACAACAAACACACGGTGGATCAATTGAAAAAGATAACACAAACAGGCACAGATTAATTACCACAGACTAAATAAAGCAGTTTCAGTAGTAGTGGTAATGGCCTGAATGTTAAAATTGCATCTGCCATACAAAAGATTATCTCATTTAGTCATAGCACCTGACATGCTCTTTAGGACAACTAAATATATCAAGAAACTGAAGTCAACCAGTCAGAGTCAGTGTTATTGCACATGAACTTCCTTTGTAGAGTAAACCCCAAATAGTATCAAAAATTTATGATCGCTAAACACAGTGTTGACTATGATAGCTTACGATTACTGTATGAAAGCACTCTTGGGGACACTCACTAAAGATCAACAATCAAATACCAGATGTGGTCGATTGATTTGGCCTCAGCTCAGATGCTGTGACTGGTTCTAGGTCAGCCAAAGCAAAGCTGATCCCAGCCAGTCTTTGCTGTCTTTTATCTATTCTGTCAGGGTGGGCTTTGCCCCGCTCTTTAGAGTGCCTTATTCTTTGTCACCTTCTTCCATATATATCCAAGCACCATTTACAAATAAAAAAAAGATAGAACAGCTTATGAGTATGTCAAAGATGGGGGAATGAATTGAGCTGAAAGACTGGTCAAAGTCCTTCCCACACATCACAAGGTTTTACAGAAGCACACTTGTTATTCTGCAGACAAGGCTTGCCTCTTATTCAGCATTTTCACCATCCTCCACTTCATCACTATGACCACCAGAGGACCTCAAAATTACAACGCCACATAATTATAGCAATACAATTTGTACAAATACTTCTTCATTCTAGTTTCCTTATGATACTAACTGCTGTCTGGTTTCAGAGTGAATATAAACCCTAAAAAAAAAAAAAAATCTAAGCGAACTTCAACAATATAATGATGTTACCACAATAAAGGATGCACAACTACTTACATCTGGGTACTCTTTGACAGGCACAAACAGTTTCTCCTGCAGGTGAACAATGGGTCCAATAGGTTCAGGCAGCTCCAGTGGGTGTCTGTCCACAAGGCCATTCACTGTGTCGCTGTACATATCTTTACGCACTCTGTTGATTTCTGAAACACAAATAAAAGTAAAACGTTAACAGAATAACATGAGGAGACCTTTTTTTTTAAACAGTACATTTTTTTAAGATAAATCCCTTGCATACTGATTTTGATTTATGAGCAACAACTTAATGTAGCTAAACATTTGAAAACAAAAAAAATTAATTGGTTGCTTGCATTGAAGTTTTATTTATCCTCTAAGAGTCTTTGGAAAACACTGACAGCAATCTGAGAGCAATCTGCATGTGAATCCAGCTTACAGAACATCTCAGCTTTAAAAGCTCAAACTCCACACTCTGTTTTTTTGAATAGAGAAAGCTCCTCGGATAGAAGATAAGAAAGGCATCCTTCATGGTAACAAACCTGAATGTGCTTATGTGAGACTTTGACACAGTTGGAGGAAGATTAATGATAGAAGTTGTAACCCACATTAAAAGGACAATGCATCAGGTTATATTTGTGCTTCTCAAATTGCCATTTACAATGCATGTGAAATTACTGCATCACTGAATCAAAAAGGGGCCAAAAAATGGGATCAACAAAGAGGAATAAAAAAATTTAACATGAAACACTTGACAGAAAATGACAGGTCTTTAGAGGCCTAGAGGAACTGAGTGGAGTTGGGGCAGGTATTAGGCAGCATTTCCAATGTCCCTGTGACTTTTCTTCTGTATGAAGCTCTAAATTAAACTGTGGCTA
The DNA here is from genome assembly GCA_028566095.1 of Kryptolebias brasiliensis. Lineage (NCBI taxonomy): Eukaryota > Metazoa > Chordata > Actinopteri > Cyprinodontiformes > Rivulidae > Kryptolebias > Kryptolebias brasiliensis. The sequence continues at coordinate 9,703,331 of JAOXNZ010000002.1, read as the reverse complement.
ACTATAGATGTCCTGAGTAAAACCTCACCGACCTCTAAAACACCACTGTAAAATCTGAAGGTAAGTCAAACTTGTGCAATAAGCCTTTTTGTGAAATTATTTTAAGTTAAAGATAAGCATTAGGGAAATTTTATTGTAAAAATTGAGTTATTGGGATGACATTTAAACTAAAAATGTGTTGTCTCTGGACAAATGACATTTGGCTTAGAGCGTCACAGACAACTATCTTAAAATAGCTTTGTGGGCAACACCTGCTAAAGACATTAGGTCAAGTCTCCTGACTTATTTGTACCATTCCAGAGTGACTATTTTACAAGCCACATAACCTAAGAGCTATGTGGTTCAAAGATACTCCCAGACCGCCCAAATAATGAATTCATCCCCCTGTTATTCAACCCAGAAAACAGATTACATCAGTTCTAGGCAATACAGCAGCCAAACAACATATTGGTTTGACTATGGAAAAAAAAAGGGTTGTGGTGACACATCATGCAAAAAGGAGGTCAGGACAATCGAATGCAAGCAATAACTGCACAGCTAGAAAAAGCAACAGAAATACCCAAAGCACATATCTTTTGTTTCTTTGTCAAAACATCCATATCTACTAATAAGCAAATCATTTTAAAGACTACTTAATGCACATCTTTATAGCCAAAAAAACAAAAGTGCATGTCTATTTTAAATGCTTTGTTTCTTGAAGTGAACATTTAAGGACACATACAAGGTTTTGAATACAATGTGGGAGTGTTGAAAATATTTGTACGAGCTATTAAGTGTAAAGAAATGTTAATATTCTGCAGTTTGGCTCATTAGTTGATGTTAAAGTAAATTAACTAAAAAGTCAAAAGTAAATTAGCAACGTCTGTTACATACTATGTCCAACGACAATAAAAAAAGCCTTGTTCACATTTACCAATGCAAACCAACAAGCAGCAGTAGCATTTCTCCTCCTAATTTTTATTTCCTCTTGCTGAAATGTCACATTAACATAAGGGGGCTGAACTGGGCTATCAATGGAGACGTGCGGCATTTGACAACCTCTAATTTCAGTGTGGCAACCCTTTTCAGAAGCGCTGCGCTTACCTAAAAATTACCCTTGCCTTACATGGCCAAGAAAATCATTTATCTATCTGTCCACCCCAGTAGAAAAGGCTGATGACTGTGAGTGTGTGTGTATATAAGTGTGTATCACGTTCTTGAGTGAGGGTGGGAAAGAGTCACTATCAAAAAAATGACAAAGTGGGGTGGTGAAAAGACAACTGCCAAGAGTGATAGAAGGGTAGGCCACCAAATGAAAACTTTACTTGAACTGTGGTACTAAATGACAAAACCATCTAAAAGCTCAATTTTCAAAGCAGCTACCCCTGTTCATCAGTTTGGCCATTTCTAGGCACAGGGCCATCAGTGTGTCATCCAAGACATTTTGTTATAAAATCAAAAGATAAAAAAGCATCAGATTTTGGAGGGTGTGGGGGAGGTTGGTTGGATGAGACAGAGAAAAGAAGGAAAATTATAGGCCAGTGCTGAGCGAGTACGAAGCAGATGTATGCCTCTTGACTCACGCTGCTCTTTTCAGCCTCAATCCAAGTTAAAACACATCTCATTTTGTCACTATCCTTTTCGTTTCTCTCAGTTTCTGCACTTGCCAAAAACTGCAAGAAAAAGAAAATGTTACAGGAAGTGCCTGCATATATATCTGACCTGTGTCAAAAAAAAGAAGAAGTGATTTATCCTAATCTTCTTTGTGATCTCAGCCATGTAGAGAGATGAGTAACTAAGGAAAGGATGTGGGAACAAAAAATGACACTTGAAGGAGTTTGAGGTCTGATGGGTGGAGATTAAGCGGTAAACTACATTCCCAACCCTGACAAGCTCATTAAGGAGATAGAAGAAAAACAGAACTCAAGAGCTAAATTAAAAACAACGGACAGGTCCAGATGGAGATGCTATAATCAGGTTCAAGACAGGTGAGATCCATTCAACGAGACCTGCTTCATAAGAGAACGGGAACAAGTCCATGAAGAGGCTGAAAATAGACATGCTCCATAAATGCTTTGCCCTCGCTGTGTGGCTCACAGCCAAACGTTTGGCCATGCAGCACACCTCTGTCAGTGTGAGAGAAAAAGAAAGAAAAAAAAAAAGCACAGTGAAGGGGAGCAAAAAAATGTACCGGGCAAGTAATCGGTGTGATCAGCTTTGCCAGAGAAAAGCTGCTTTAGATGCCTTGTGATGCCTGGTATTAGGCTGATAAAATCTGGCACCTGAAACAGATTGAGACTAACACCAATTAATCTTTAACACAAAACGATCAAATGTTCAACTCTGCAGAGAGTCTGAATGAGTCTCTCTGTTGTGGGGTGGTTTAAGATCAAAAACTCGTAGTGTTCAACATTGATCCATCTTTTCTGCTCACATATGTATGTAAGCTCTATTCATAATTTAAGCCTAGGAAGAGAAGGTCTACAAAGTTGAGTTAAAGATAGAAGTAATGTGACGCTATTCAAAAACCTACAGCAATAATATATGCACCTAAATGTGCCTGTGCTGAGTAAAACAAGGCTCAGGGGAGAAACAAGCCTTTTCACTTTAAAGCTGTGCACTTTAGCAATCACAAAGCCTGGTAACCCTCTGCAAGCGAAAGGATTTGGGTGTTTAATGCATCCCTGGCCTTTATTCCCTGCACAGACAACTTTATCCAAGATGGCACTCCACCTCAACAGTTTAGGGGTTTGACAGGCTGAGCATGTGAAAGACAGGGTGTTCTTTTCAAGCAGAAAGCAAAAGTATACAGTGCATTGGTGGGGGTGACTGAACCGTGAAACTGTCTGCATTTCTTGGTTTTATCAACAACTCACAGCTTTTCTTCACCCTCCCTATCTTTGTGAGGCTAAAAAATAGTTTCTTTATGATTTCACCTTATTCTTACTTCCCCATTTTTGACGGAAAAAAACAAACCCTGAGCAGCAAAGTGCTTTGATATTCATGTGTCAACTATTCTCGCTCTTAATGACTTTACTCTCCCATCAGCATAATTAAGTAGAGCTTATTCTTAATTCCTTAAAATCAAAATAAACAGGTTTAAATGTTCTTTCTCACATATAAGCACAGAGAAGCAGTGACAATAACACACTTTGTCAACAACCTCTGGCCTCTCTGTCTATTTGCAATGTTTACAACCAACCATTTTGAAAACCTAAGCTAATATAATGGATAGCAAGAACAAAACAGTACACAGAAAATTTAGGAACAGTAATAAATTAAAAGTAAACTTCACAATTTGTTAACCTAATTAGACTTATTTTGTGTCCAAGGAAATTAAGTCAAACACAACAAATGTATGAAATCCCAAAGAGCATTGCTTAAGATAATCCAGCACACAACTGGGTCCAAGTTATTAGAACTTAGTTTAACAGTGAAACTGAAGGAAAAACAGAGTCATCTGTCTCCAGCTGCTTACTGGGTATTTCCCCAATAATCATGTCTCTTTGTGTATTTCTGCATTTAGTCTTTCCTTATTCACTGACAACCGCAGTAACATAGTGGAAAGACAACTTAGTACTTAAATAATTTTAACCTTGTTCAATAAACACGCAACTGGATAAACTTTAAAGACTGACACAACAGACTGGGGTGGAATTGTTGGCACAAAAAAATGACGAGGATGCTGTCGCTCATCCCTGGAGGACAAGATCAGTCAGAGGAAAACAACTACAGCTTCAGACATTTTGCTTACTCAAAATAGTCGAAATCTTCCAACAGTAAAATTGCGCTCAAGATCCATGACTGTACTACAGAGAGTGAAGCGCCACAAAAATAAAACTGTTAAAAGATTCACACACAGGACAGACGTGGGCTCACCCTTCTGTCAATTTAAAACAAAAGACTGAAACCAAACCAGATTAAAAAACAGATTTATTTTTTTAGCTGGGTTTTAACTCTGAACGCACAGTGTTGACTTTTACAAAATAAATTATGTAAAAATGACTCAAGTTTGTCTTTTGTTTGAAGATACAACACATGGCAGAGTGCAGGTATGTACACATGCTGTTATATTAAAATAACTGATTATAGCCGTTCACAATGAGCTTAAAATTTGTTTCACATTGTAGCTTCAATCTGCTGTTATTCTATAGTTACTTATTATAGATTACATGTAGCTGTAAGCAATGTTTAATGATCAACAAAAGCACCATTTAAGCTGTACACTCAAAATACAATCAGTCTATCTTTTAGCTTGCTAAAATAAAATGTAAGTTGAGGTAACCTGACGATGTAAAGCGGTTTTAAAGCAAATTTTTGTCTAATTTAATAATGGTCGTTTTATTTTTGTTAGAAATACCCAAATATTTAAAAACGTGTCCATGTCACTGTCAATGATGTGTGAATATGAGCCATGCGGCTTACATTTGCAAGGCATTATTTTTCAAACTGTTCCACACTTTAACAAGTAACAGGTCTTTAATAGATAATTAAAAATACTGAAATAAAAACTTACATTTTATTGTTCAGTGACCACCCTGACAATATGTGAATACGAGCACAAACCCTAACAAGCTGAAAGGGTCTAAATGTCAGTGATGTTTTGCAGCCAAATAGAGACATTTTGTCTAAGACAGGAAGAGTAGAAAGCTCCAGCATCAGGTCTTTAAGTACATAAGTTACTATCTTCAAGGTTCCTGCATTCTCTTTTGACTGAGCCAGGTTTAAAAATAAATATATAAATGTGATGAAATACAGAAAGACACAGACACACACATTTACCCAACACATGGGTAAACAGAAAGCCAAGACACTGAGAAGCTCCTCTTTCATCCAAACTGAGGATGAGCATTGCTTTCTACACTGGGGGAGAAAAATGCTTACATTCAGCGAGTAACACAATCTCTCTGAAGCAACACTATGGCCAAAACCCCCCCAAAAAATGCTGGGCTTAAGTATGCACATCCATTTCAACGTCCCCAGCCAACTACCACTACAAAAGTAGCACGTTGTGCTCTCTGATCATCAATAATGAGCTGCAGCTAGCTAACACCACAACTACAGATAACAACTTACTTTATATATAAGCTATGGTCCAGTCTGTGCCACACAAATATAAGTATATACAATACATACAGAAAACAAACACCCAACTACTAACTAAACATTAAAAACACCCACGCACAAGCTAATGAGCCCATGTGCGTTTGTAGGCAAGGCTCCCCTGAGAGAGTGAACCCACAGAAATAACACTCCACTTGGAAAGAGGAGGAAAACTGCCTCAGAGAAAAATCTGCTAAACAAACACAACAGGGAAACAAGAAGGAAATGGTGCTACGCTGCTCCTCTAGCTTGCCTTACTACCCACAGGTTCATATTTACAGACAGAAACATACAGCTGACCTGACACCAAAAGACAAAGAGGGAGAGTAAGAGTAGAGGTAATAGGGATAATTACAACTAACTCCTGATGTAATATAGTTATCCATATCAAAAAACAGGTAACTTGTATGTATTGTTATTCAGAAACAAAATTAGTTTTGTCCAAACTCAAGTTAAATATAGCCTTTCCATCATGTTTCAATCAAAATGTTTTAAATTCCAAGAAACTGAAGTCAGTACTGATTTCAAATGGTACACTTTAATTTAGTGGTTATGTCTGAAACATTGAGAAGTTGAAGCACGGCGCCTCTTCTCCTGTGTTCAAAGCCTTGAAAACACAAATACTAAAATGGGAACATGTAGGTGTGGTGACGGCCAAGAACAGCAATCAGAAAAGCCATTTATCATAATCGGTGGCAAACGCAATGTTTTCTGGGGCTGTCAGTGTGACTGCATGCGGGAAAGGAAAAAAGGTGCCAGGCTGATTGTGGCTTTCTGTGGCTGCTGGCAGTAATGGGGACAGTGTGCTATAAAAAAGTGTCAGAGCATGTTAGTTTGGTGATTAAACAAAGCAAACAGATGATGCAGACAAGGAGAAAAGGAGCAAAGGAAAGGCAGAGGTAGGGAGAAGCAAGCGTGAGCAGCAATGGAACGAAGAGGAACCCTCTATGCAAACCTAGACTCTAGAGATGTTTAGATTCTTATCCATCATGTAACACAATCATGCAGAGATCTGATTAGACTAAAATTTATTCTGCAGTGTGTCCACAAAACACAACAAACAGTATGAGCAAATACATTTTTTTAGTGACAGGAAAAAAGGGGCTTTGCAACAATGACATGGTTCAAAAAGAAGAATTTCATTAAAAACTATGGTACGCTTGGTAAAGGGTTTTACAAACTGGGTACAAGTGTGCTTCCTAGCACTGGTGATGGTTGTTACAACAAATAACACTGACTAAAAATGTTTCTTGTGAGGCGTATTTTGTATCTGCTTAATAGATTTACTACCATCAGGAAAAAGGTTTGAAGCTCAGAAACAGATATATAAAAAGCCCAAATTGGTGCCAAAGGTACTTGGAAGGTTCTGTACTGCGACTCCCAAACTGGAAAACTGCAGGTCCTAAAAAGCAAAGTCATAAGAACAGCTTGATACTTCGCAGATTCCTTAAACTCTCTGGATTCTGATAAAAGACCCGAGACTGAAAATGACGTGCTCAGAGTTTTAAAAAAATACATTAACTCATAGTTTATTAAATACAATAAGTGACAGGTGTGTCGACTGCCTTATTTAACAGCTGTCAAATGGAAAATATTTGCTGTGTTATGAAGAAAACAGAAACACCTTTTCTTTTTTCTTCAATTGACCCCATAAAAAAGTATGTGTGCTTCCAGCTAAGCCAATAACCTAAATGTAGAATAATTTGCGATTTAAGACAAGCTCCTTTGACTTTCTGTCAATCACATTTGTCTTAACAACAAGAGCTGAGACAAAAGAAAAAAAGTCTATCCTCACTTACATGAGCTATCCCAGCTCCCAGCTAAAGAGTAAAATGAGGGCTTCAGCTCTGGAGAGCTATTAGGACCTCAGTCTAAAATTAGAAAAAGGGATAATCTCTATCTTTGATGATGTGGAACTGCTTTATGGGGCTCTCAGTTGGTGGGGGGCAAGCTGGCAGCTCAATGAGCCATAAGAGCACCAGTTTTGTGCACTCAGTGGGGTCTGCTACAGAGTGACGTGGAACTACCAAGGAGGGCTGGCTTGAAATTGAGCCATAATGGCTTACTTTTAATAGCTGCCCCGAGGGGCAAAAGTTTATTACTCTCTATAGGGGGGTGGGGACTTGGGGTGAAACTTGTGCATATACATTCACACATTTACACTTGAGAGAGGCACCCCAGGGTGAGGGAGCAGGATGAAGGACTATCTATTTCTTTTACACCAACACAGGCAATTTGCTTTCAAGAAGCAGAGAGTGTGGTCGTCAACAAAAAAGCCGAGAGCTCTTTCACAGAGAAGTTTCATAATATTGCTAATAATTAAGCAACTGTGAGGGAAAAGAAAAATAGTTCTATGGGTTCTCCTTTTCATTTTGGTTCCTTTTGTAAAGTAACCCAATTTGCTAGCTCAGCTAAAACACCAAATACGATTGCAGAGTCAGACTCCTAAAAATACAGCGCAAAGGCAAGCTACTTTACTGCAGTTTTCCCATCTAAGGCGGAGCCATATGTAGCGTTAAATTGGAAGCCAAAGCAATCGTCATTTAACAGCTTGGCTTTAACAGAGAAGCCTCATAAGCTGAAAATGGTTTCACAAATTTGAGGTTATACACTGTAAAAAATTGAAAGGGAAAAAAACCCAGCCTCAATTAAGCTTTAGAGAGTGTAACGTCCATGGTACAAAACCTGTGTCTATGTATATATACACACAACTATACAAGAAGAGATGCTCATTTATAAGAGGAACAGGTCAAACTGCTTCGTTAAAGAGCACAAACAACAGAAATCATAAAGCATTTAGACAAATCAGTCTGTTCACTTTGTCCCAGATCCCTGCCAATAAAATGTTTGATTACACATACATGCACAACGATCTAGGCATAATGTTACACACAAAAGCTTTTCAAACACACACAAGAATGTGAGGGGGGGTTAAAGAAAAATTGAGTGCAGGATGCCTGCTTTGAGCTCAACAAGATGTGAAAATAGGAGATAAGAAACATTAAGAATAACAGGATGTATAATCAGGAAGCATGCCTGTGGGGTGTTGTGTCTGAGTACTAGTTGTGGATTTGAGCAGTCCTTGGCCTGATTTCATTCTGTACTGGACCTAAACTTTGTCCCAGTAAAGGGGATCCTTTTCCCTACAGTTGTGACCTAAAGGGGTAAAGAAAAGAGACCTTTCTTGTCATTAACTTGCGTGACACTTTTATATAAATAGTATTTCTCAACAAGCAAATAAATTGTTAATTTGATGTCTAAAATGTGACCCTTTAAAAGGATCTAAAAATGCTTAGCATTGTTCTTTCCATAAATACGGCACCTTTCAAGTATGTGTACACAGCTATCTCCTCGCTCATGCAACAATGGCAGGAAAGGTCCAGCTGTCAGAAGAGGAAATAGCAGAGGAAGAGAAGGGAAAGAAAGGCTCCAAGAGTCAGTGTGAGTGGAGAAGATAACACGCACAGTGCTTCCTGTAACCACCCCCATCGCAAAGGAGACCGTATTCCAAACAACCACTAGCATAAATGAGAGAGAAAATAATCTGTCATACTCAGTACATAGTTTTAAACAAATTAATTGTGGCTTTTTGTCTTTATGTAATTTGCACTTTATGTGATCCAGCTTTTATATTTGTCATCCGTCCCCTAAAGGGATCGTTTCTGCTGAATGGTTCCAAAAATAACCAGAATAAAGTAGAAAGCACAAAAAAAAAAATCAAATGATAAGAAGAACAGGGCTACAATTAGTCAACATATTTGATGACATCACCCTTTTATTCTCAGTTGGTGAGTCATATCCAGACCCATCAATAGATGACTCCGGTCATCAAGAATTAACTATTTTTTGGAACTGCAATGCACTACAGCAACATCTGGGGGCGGTATTGTCTCTATTGTTTGCCAAGACTGCACAAAGTCATACCAACAAAGAAGAACGTTGTCAGTATATAGTCATTAAAAAAAAAACTTTTTACGGTCTCCAGAGGAGAAGAATGACAGAGGAGGGGAAAGGAGGTGGTAAAAAAAATTGACAAAAACTTTCAGAAAAGTGGAAACATTTCACTAAAAAACAAAAGGTTGTGCAAATCAGAGCTTTCTGTCCATGGCAGCACAACTTCAATGCATGAGCATCTGAAGCACAAACACCCTGGAGCTGTGACGCCAACTCTTGATAAATACTTTTCAGCGAGTACAACTAGTGCGTCTCATGCCCCATTTCCTAATGTTGGCACATGTTCAGTTATGCTTTTGTAGGTTCATAGATGATTGTTAATCATTTCAGTTATATTGGCTAACATGTTAGGAGCAACAGTAAATGAGTGAAAAAGAGTAGTTGCACCATCTTCCAGTTTTTGTTTTTGCTTGCATAATATGTTAGAGTTCATCCAAATAGAAAACCTCCTCCAACTAACAAATAATTCATTAAAAGATATTTAGTCGGTTAAATGGTTTATTTTGCATCTTAATTGTAAATTTATGAACTGAATCTTTTATTCTTTTATAAACTCCACATTGTTGGCATTTATTTTATTTTACTTTAAGCCCTATTTTGATTTTTGGGCTTCCAGACACATGTACGGCAATTTGGGTTACATATTTGTAATTTTTTCATTTAAAAATCACACTAGTGCTTTTAGTTGTAGTACTTTAGTTTGTATTGTTTGATGCATTTTATTTTCTGATGGTCCCAATGGGTAAAAAAGATTAATATCAAATGTAATATCACAGGCCATTATTTTAATTTGCTGTGGAATGGTATCTTACATTTTGCAGAGACATGAAGGTGTGTTCACAGGTGGGCAGACAGGAAAAGGTGAAATAAAACATGCACTGGAGCTCAGAGGAGGAGATTCACCCACAGGTAGCAGAGATAGGTTAAAATAATTGCTGACTAATTGACTAATCAAAGAAAAATGAGCACCAAATGTCAACATAGAAACAGGATAAGATATGGACTGCATTTCAACTGAGAACCTCGCTGTATGTTTGGTAGGTGGAGCGAGACAATATGAAGCAAAACCACATTCTTCTCTCTCTCATTAGGAGAGAATGAGATTGCTAAATTATAACAAGAGCGCATTCATGCTACATAAGATCAATGCTCAATTATGTTGTTTTTAACAATTTTAAAATCACATTCCTGGTCCTGAAAAATTATATGCAACAATCTAAAAACTACAGGTGTTCTAGATTTCAATCCTACTTCTGACCATTTTCCAGTGAAATGCATAACAGTTCATTAAAATGACACCTTAAAAATAAACATTAAATTGATGTCTCCCTTTTATACACTGTTTCAACAAAACTGAATATGAACAAACTGCACAGGGTTTACGATCAGAGGAAACCCCTAGAAAGAAATGAGGTTAGGAAGGCAGTAGACACACAGGTTACATGACGAAGTGTGGGTATGTGCCTGTCCGTGTACGTCGGCTTGTTTCACTCCTAGTCACGGGGCTTGTTGGGGCTTGTAGCTAAAGTTTCCATCCAACAGCCAGTAGCTGTCCCTGGGTGTGACAACACACACACTCAAATCGCAGCTGTTGTTGTGTCTTTGTGCCAACTCTTCATTGTCACACAATTTACAACACGAGAGGCCATTTCTCCCAACATCTGAATCTTATCACTTAAGCCTACTCATGTGCAATACAAATTAAACATTCAAGAAGAACGTTAAATATGTTAACACATTTTTTTCCCCCAGAACATCAATCGTTCTGGGCCAAGTCTCAAAAGATTGGCTGCAGAAATGATTGGCAGCTTTTAGTTAAACACAGGATATCTCTAAAGAAAAAACAACCAAGGTACAGTTTAGAGGCTGAGAAACTTTGTGCCTGATGCACTTCCTGATACTAAGATTGCTCATTCTGAAGGGCATACAATGACTAAACAGAAGTGAGGGCTGCCCAGATGATCACTTCCATCTTGAGAACACAAGACGACCCACGTTTTGTGCATTTGTTTGGTCTGTCTAGACATGGGAATTACCTACTTGATAGCTTAGTCTGCCAAGTTAAGCTAAATGCAGCTTGAATCCTAAAAAAAAAAAAGTTTGAAAGTGGCTATTACAAACTAGGTCCAAATGTTATATTGTAACAAAAAAAGGGGGGGAGGGGTAAAAGCAAACGCAAGAACCCTTCTCGCTGACTCAATGGTCATTAAAGCTTTCACTATGCTTAAGCTTTTAAACATTGATCTGCCTCACAGTACTTTGGGGTGGGGGGCTTAACAAATCTTCATGTGCATATGCATGTAGACAATTACGGCCAGAGGGTGCAGGCGTGTTGTCTCTACCATCTGATGTTTGAGTCTGGCAGTGAGTGAGCGGAGAACCAAGCAGATGCTACGATCCTGAGCGCTGTTAGCGCGAGCCGGTCTGATGCAAACCGACGGACCACGTTGCAAGCCTTTAATGTCACCACTGGTCCTCACATGAAAGAAGCGATGCAGCCCTGAGCTGGATTTTTGCCACACACTCGCACATAGGCTGAAGGAAGTTGCAAAATAGTAAACAATTGGAAGCAGAGCGCTAGTAAAAAAACACATTCAAGGGAACAAAGATCGGCAAGACAGAAAGGACAAAGAGGGTGATGTTAGCTGTAAAGACACCGTGGTAAAATAAATACTGTAGGTGAAAAGACAAAGCCAGGAAAAATGAGTCATTCCCTTGGGTAAACACACCGATTTTCTGCAGAAAACACTGCAACAACAAGGGAACAGTCCTCATATTGATCACTGAGCTATCAATTTTGAAGACAAAACAAGATGAGCATGTTTAAAACAAAAAGGCAGAAAAAAAGAGAAGAAAAATAAAAGAAAACTCCATGTGCCTGTTAGCAGCAAAAACAGTACAGGATTTTACATGTTGAGAGAGGAGGAGGAGCGGCGACAAAAGCCAACCTCTGGTTCATCAAAAGTGTCAGGTACTCAATAAAAAATGGGGACGGGAGAAGCACTCCCACAACAGACTAAACTAGTTTCAGATGATGTCGGAAAACAGAGCACAGGTGAGAGAGGAGGGTGGGAACAGAAGACTGGAGAGAAAAATTAAAGGGGACAGAATGAGACATGTCTATATCCTAACAGACTGCTCTTCACCTTAAGGTGTCAACAGCAGCTGGCACCTTGATCGTGCCCACACCTGTACTCCTCCTCCTGCTGCTGCTGCTGTACAGCCCCAACCACAATCAATCTCCTCTTTCCTTAAGGGTCACTCATTTTTATACAAAACTATTCAATTTAAAAACGTCAACCAAGCAATTAAAACAGCCATATCCCTAAAATTACACATTTATGACAAAACCAAACCCTTCAATGTCAAACATGGTCAGTGGGCTTGTCATATTATGTCTTTAGAGAAATTATATACAGCAATTCAATCCAAGAAAGCAAAAAAAAAGTTTTTTTTAGGCAACAATCTTTTATAACTGAGCTAAAAAAGAAAAAAAGCAACCATTAAGGTCATGTGTAGAGTATACAGAAGTATGTTCAATTTAAGAAAATAGCAACTGTGCCAGCTTTTTTACTCCAAAGTAACATTTTTCTTTTAATTTTGAACAGTATGGCCTCTTAAACATAACACCAATTTCATTTTTGAACAGAACGAAAGACTACATTTTGTACTAGTACAGATAGACAGAAGACAGTCTTTCTCACACAAAGGATTTTTCTGGCAGCAGAAAAAAAATTGCCAAAAAAACAAAAAAGTGTATGTCAGACCCCTATCAAATATCAATTAAGTGAGGATTAATTAGCCATAAAAAAAACATATTTGACATTTTTACTTCTAGATTAGCTTCTCTTCTCATCTAAGACTGTAACTGTTTCTAGATAAGCCAGCTAGGCTGCATTGTTTTAACAGACCCCACTGTCAAAACAATGCATGATAACAGTTTATTACACATTATTTGAGCTGGCTAGCTGCCTGATATACAACAGTCCTGCAGCATTTCTACATGATTAAAATTTCCACTGCTTCCATTACTGATCTCTTATTGCACATCATCAAAAGTAACAAGGAAATTGAAGCTAAAATAAGGTCACAGATTTATTGCTTTTAATTCAATCTGCGCTAATTATTCTTATGCCGTGATATCCTCGGTCATACCCCAAAGGACTAGCCTGACCCAAGAAAACCTCCCTGTCAGCTACGCAACTAAATGCGTACTAGAAACTTTATATTAGTCATTGCTCTGACCCAAAGCTCAAATCCAGAATACGAACTGCAGGAATTACAAGCATGGCTGAGGTCAGAGGAAAAGTATCAGTGAGGTCACACTCTAATAAACCGAAACAATGTCAAGAACTTTACCAGCATCTAGGAGTGGAAAAAACCCTCTTGTACACAACAACCACGTAAGTAAGGAAGTAAAAAAAAATCACGCCTGTGCTAAAGGACATAGCCGTGCAGTGCAGAATATAACAAATAGTTTATGCATCATTCATTAAGACAAGAAATGTAAAAGAAGAAAAAGCTGTGTGGAAGGATTCAGAATTAAAGAATTTCAGCTTCACACTTAATTAAAAAAATAAAAAATAAGAAGAAACATGTTCATGTACTACAGGAGTTCATTCACTCAACCAAACAGTTAATCAGATCTTTCTGTTTTTCAGCGACTGACCCAACCTGATCAACTAACCTCATCATCAGTTACAGGAATGTCTGTATCTTGAAAATCAAAACGGACTGAATGTATTTCTGGGTGAATGCTACAGTAATATTTTCAGTTCAAGTTACCTGTTATGCTGAGATCACAAACCGAGATTTAATTTATGTTGTTGTTGTTCAACCAACCAGCAAAATACATGTGCGCCAGTCATCATATTCAAAGTATTAATAGATTTGTTGTTTTTGCTCCAACTTAAAGCAGTTGCGTCAACAAAAAGAGCAACAGAACCTGTAGATGTGAGAATAAATGATTGTATAAACTCAACCAGTCAGCAGCAGTATGTTACCTTATCAACAGCCAAGACAATTAATGAAGTGATAAATACAGTATGTGTTAAAAAAAAACAAAAAAAAACATTGTTGTGGTCTGGTTTGACAGGCGGCACTGGTGTGTTTACTTCTATGTGTACTTACAGGAATGACACAGTGCCAGTTTCTGCCCCATTAAAGCACAAACAAACCCATTGTGTAACATTTGCTGGGGGACAGAGGGGTGGACTGTAGAGCTGAGGAGGGGTCAGTGACCTTGTTCATAACTAACCAGATGACCTCATTCACAGCACATAGGGATCCTGTGTTTTACCTCTCCGATCTGTACCACACAAACCATTCTTCCCAGGGCAGCCTTGGTTGCTTTTTTTTGTTTTGCTTGCAGCGGGAACAACCGATCAACGGAGTAGAAACGAGGGTCATGCTCACTAACCTTCTAGCCAACACATTCTTTCCTGCTAGTTATCTGTACATTCTGATGTCAGTCTTTCCTGTTCAACATTGTGCAACAGAGGCTCTTTGTCTTACCAATCAAGGCCTAATCGTACAAAACCATCTACTGTCTCTGTACTGTAATCTCTCAACCACTGCACAAAGAACAAACAGATGTAAGCAGCATCACAAGCAAACAATCTTAAATAAAAAAATAACAAAATAGAGCAGCCACAAAACAGGTTGTATCATATCACTCGTGTTGCTGTTAGATGCGTTTCACGCGGTAATGGATTATGCTAAGCAAACCATGTTTTACATTAAAGCACAGCATTATGAGACTGACAGCCAGAGTAAAACACAAGTGTGCAACACATGTAATTGGAGCTGAGCTAGACTTTGACAAAGCATAATACATGAGGGGAGATTTAAGTAAAGTTTGCTCCAAGAAATCTGTGCACGAAACCCTCTTTATTAGCAGGAAAAATGAGTAGGGGATGACTTCTCCTGGTTCATGCTTCCATGTTAGTAAAGATTCTTAATATACTAAACATGTTTTGAATGCATTTAAAGAAAAACTAGACAAAAACAGGTTATCGCCATAATACACAAAGCAAACCTAATAAATAAGAGCAACTAAAGCTCGTCTTGACAATATTGTGGCTTTTGAAAAAAAAATGACAAAATGTAAATGAGATTAGACAAAAATATCTTATCAACGCACTTAAAGCAGCAAACAGCATGTGGCAGTATTAAAAATGGTTTAAAAGAAGAATAGCAGTAATTACAGCAACAGGTTGTTCTCCTTAGTTCTCAAAATGAATTTGCTGTGTCAATTTTCCTCAAGATAAGACAACCGCATCAGGTAAAAGTACTAACAAAATACAATATGTAAATTATTACATGGTTGTGTAGGTAGTTATCAAACTGTTTCTTAGACAATAAGCATACCTGTGAAGTGTGATCGCAATATTTGTTCCTAATATGCATTGTTGAAATCTATATAACAGCAACACAACTGCACTTTCAGTTTAGATGAGTAAACATGTTGATGTTGGTACTGTAACCCAAGTACTGCATTTCTTCCGACATGTTGAAACTATGGTGAAATGTGCCGAAGCTGTGCAGATACAAAGAAGCGACTGAGACTGTTTAATGTTATTATCCCTTCTACCGAACAGCGCAGCACCTGCAAGGTGAGCAGAACAACAATCGACTTCCAAACACAAGTTGGAGAAACGCACCGGGATCTAGAGGAACACGACGACGGAAAACAAACTGGTCCGGACAAGGAGAAATCAGCTGCATCTACGTTCTACCTTCATAGAGGACGTAAGATGAGAAGAACAACATGGATGAGCAAAGAAACATCTGAGGTTTTCACAAAGGTGTGGATCCAAGAATCCCTTCAAATCATGTGGCTTTCGAGCAGCTTGGGCAAACAAGCACGCCCCAGAGAGTGGCAAGAAATAAGACTTGCCTCTTTCTTCAACAACAAATTGCGCTTTTCACGTCACAAAACCACAACAGAACATTTTATAACCCAAGTTTTAAACTGTGAGCTGAAGGCTATTTTTAAGCTACATGCCCACAGTTTTCAAATGCTGTCTTGTTGGTTGTTTACATCTCTCCTGTAGGTAACCCAAGAACCATGTCTGCAGTTTTTCCACTCGCTTCATGACAGAATTCAGACCCAGACTCCTACTACTGTTCTGTGAAACTTTCATTCAACTTTCACATATTTTATCAAGCGTTTTCAGAAAATTTCTTCAAATTTCTTATCCGCATTTGATGGCATTTAGTCCACTTTAACCTTCCACTTTGGAAATGTAATGACATATAGGAAAAACAAGTGAAACTGAGAATTAAAAAAAAATCCATTTAAGAAGAAGTTATCCTTTCAAACTTTCCTAGATGTATAAAGCAAAGTTAGAAGTTGAAATACTTCAATATGGCACTTGTGTTAAGCTGAGCTAAAGCGCAGTATGTGTGTGGCGAAAACAAACATCAGGCTGGAGGTTAAGTGCTCTGACTGTGCTCCTGGTGAAATTCCTGAGTTGGCTGCCAACGCTCACTTGCCATTCCTCCTCTAAAAGGAGAGAAAATGAATGCAGATGGGTGGGCGAAGGAGAGGAACAGAGCGAGCATTTATTTAATTCTTTTTTCCTCTTATGACATAAACAGGGGAAAACCAGGAAATGACTAACTTCATTTTTAAGACACTACCTGTTCTGACAGTTCAGAAAGAGAGAAGAAATGGGGTAACTATGATGAGAAATACGAGTGGGAAAGCCATTTGAAACTCTTAAAGAATGTAACGGGGTGGGGCCCGCACTTCTCCTAACAGAGATATTGCGTTTGCTCCTTATGCACACAAATGTGTTAAAGGGGGTATGTGTTGGGAGATGGTTTATGATGTAATCTAAATAACTCAAAAGAAATCTCAGAGACAAACCCATCTCTGTGAAAAAGGATAAGAGAAAAGCAGGCCTCTCTTGTCACCACAGCAAGAAAACAGCTCCCCCTCCCTCTCCGAGTCTGTCTGATGGAAAAACAAACCACTGACTTGCCTTCTCCGTGGTGCTTTCCTGTCTGAAATAGGCAGAAATTCTCATAGATATTTTAGTTTCAGACAAAAAGATGAATAACACCCAAAAGCAATAAGATAATAAATGCAACTTTTAAAAATGGGAAAAGCCCTAGTATCAATGAAAGAATAAGCAACCTATTTTAAAGAACTAGTCTATGACAAGAAGCTGTTGTAATAAAATGATTGCAACATCCCCTTTCAACATTTTGCTCTTTAACCTTGTTTGTAATGTGGTAAACATCCAGCGCAACTCTCAGTTTTCCACAACACAAAATACTTTCAGGAATAACCCCTGCGTACCCCTATCCTCTGTTCATTTTGATGCAATTGCTCTCCTCTTAATGCTTGAGGGGGGGAAAAAAACAGATAACCCTTTTGCAATGTGTTGTCTAACAGGCAGCAGCGTACAGGGGAAGACACTTAGTCTTGGCGACAGTCAGCCTGGCAGTTGGGGCAGGGAGTAAAGACAGGAGGCCAGGCAGAGGCAGCAGTGATAAGGAGGCCCCAGCACTCATGGGACTGAGGCCTTAGATAAGAGTCTGAAGTTGTCGTTGGATGACTTTATCATGCAGCATCCCAGATAAGAGTGGCACTGCTCGGGCTAGAGGCAGGGCAAGGGCATCAAGACGGGTCCAAGGTTAAGAGTCAGAACAGAGACCGGAGCTAGCGCAGACGCCGCGGCGGAGCTGCTGGATAGAAAAGCCACCGGGCAAAGCTTTGACAGGGAGACAGGCGGGGCAATGCTGTGTCCTGCTGCAAACTTCCCACCACCTCACCCTGTCAGGCTCACGCCCCCACCTAATTTATTCCCATGGAGGAGAGGCTGTGTAAGAGGGATCACATGAGGGTAAGGCAGAGGCAGACAAAGAAAGACAGCATAAAGCTTCCAATTGTGCTTCCTCACCGGTGGCTGTGGCTCAGAAAACCAGCTTACCGAAATGGCTCTTGGTTAATTAAATTCCAGTTTATAAGAGCTGCTTTAGGAGAAGGTGTGAGGAGAAGAGAAAGGTTTGTTCTTGCAACAACAGTCCCCAATTCTCCATTTGTCAGTCTTCACCTGGGTTCTCTTTGACCTTTAAGTAGAATCTCACTTTCTGAGCAGTGCTTATTCTTGTTAGCTGCTACATTGATAGCAAGTCAAAGGTTACTGGAAGTCTTGCCCTGTACAGAGGAACGTAAAGAGTTAAGCTGGAGTGGAAGAGTACAGTAGCGCAACAGCAGATAGACTGAAAATATAAATGGGGAGACCCACAAACAAGACCGACAGAGAAAAGAGGCATCAGGTAGAAAACAGAAAACAGACTTCTAGCATTCTGCCATTCATCACAATCTGTTCTCTAAACAGCTGTTCCCAAAGGACCAGTTCTCCACGAAGGCGCCACGGTGCACAGCAGACAGTTTGTCCTCCAAACGCTGACAGCTCTCCCAGGAACGCCCCGTTAAAATCCTGACACGGAGACACGCAAAATTGAAATCTGGGTGATGATGTAGCAGTGAGAAAAAAAAAGGTACATTCGCCACAACAGACATGTTTAGTTCAACAGGGCTGTGGGACAGAACAACAGGCCATTTAATCTATTAAACTAAACTCAATAACTGGCTTGTCTGTACAGCTGGGTGAACTGTCCAGAAAACTACATCAAATCTACTATGCCTATAGATAACCGACTACTGATCTGGTCTCTTTTTAAACTGATAGTTTGCGACGTTTAGTTTTTATACCCACAATTTCAATGTTTAAGAAAAATCTAGATGTATTTTACATCTCTGAAAGTAACATGGCTTTCTATGTTCTTGCCAGGTCCTGAAGACAGATGTCTGAAGTAACACCTCCAGGTCAACAAAAGCATTTTTTCAAAAGAATTGAATTTTACCAAATTATTTTAATATTTGGCCCAGTGGGAACTGATAAGGGAAGCTTTTAAAAAAATGTACAAGGCCTATTTTTAAAAAAAAAAAATCCTTTGCTGACAAGAAAAATGATCAAAATCTTTGCTTCCTCCCATGTTCTGCTACACTAGAACACCATTTTTGATTGCTATATGGTCTGTCTCCATCTGCCAAGAAAAAAAATGAAGCAATTTGAAGCAGCTCATTGGCAGGCAGATTGTAAAGAGAAATAAATAAATTTCAAAAAATACTCGAGTGTCACCTCGAGTAGATGAACGACACACAAGGGCCTGTCAATCGGTCAGCGTGACCTTCAGGGACAATATATAAACTGGGAAAGCACGAAGGACAACCACTGACACATGCTACCAGAGCAGCCGTCGCGCTCAAGGGCGGTGTCGGCTTTCTTTCGCTATGGAAACAGCTGTGTAGACATGCAAAGAAATGTTGGGTGGGCGAGGGAGATGTGCAGCTGTTGTGAGACGGACAAACTGTGGAAAAAGAGGCACAAGTGGTTACAATAAAGTTCTTATACGGCACACCGAGTCAGACAAACTAAAGGGGGTTTAAACCACTCGGTTGCATTAAGGCCTACAAATAATATGTCATGTGATGTCAGGGGAATTTAATTGTCAACGAGCAGAATGTTTTTAAGCGTCACGAGACCAGAAAGGTCAAGCTTTGTAGAAAGCTCTAATATGCTGAACTTTCTCTGCTGTAATGTTTCTTTTTATTTACACATCAACTGTCCTTTGACTGATTTTGTTTCAGTCTCAAAAATCACAAGTCGGTGATTCTCGACTGAGGACTACCATGGCTTAGAGTTTGCACAACCCACTTACAGTAACACATTCATTATGACCCACACCTGATGACACACTTTAAAATATTTATTTTGAGCACCTCTGCTGTTTTTCTCCTCTCAAATTTCATAAAAAACGCAGACTCATTCGCCATAAACACTGCTCTTTCCAAAAAGGGAACGGGAAAGGGAGACTCGCCCCAAATAGCGTCATCCCATAGGGCGGACAAACCAAACAACCCCCCCCTTACCGACAGCCAGACAAACCTCCGCACTGGGACGACGGTCATCTCATATGAATGCAATTTTTGGCAGCAGGGTAAAGTTTGGACTGGTGCTGTGGAAACACTTGTAAACCTCAGACATGTGTGGCTTCAGTGAGACCGGTGCTGGGAAGTTGCAAGTGTTTCAGCTATTACAGCAACACAGATAGGGGACAATCCATCCGCAGACTCGGAGGACGCATTTCCTATTCCTGCAGCCGAGCACCACCAAAGAAAACTGTTAAATGCAATCTTCTGGAGTTCGCAGGCCGTTTAATAAACACTACTAAGACCTCTTGCTTGCAGAACCTTTTCTTTCCCCTCTTCCAGTAAGCTGTACAAAGAAACCTTTCTTGGTTTTAAAACAATTATTTAATGATCTCTTCTCTTCTCATAAAGTCAACAAACCATATTCTCTATACTAGATTTATTTTTTAAAAATCTCTTAACTGCACTGAAGCAATAAAGCGTCATTTCTAGTCTTTCAAGGGATTAGATGTTTGCAAACAGCAGCGATGCTGACCTATTCAAGTGGCTATAGAAAACAATGTGTTCGTCTAATCACTCTCCCTTAAACCAAAACAGCAGCACACTGCCAAGTGAGAACAATAAGGTAGATATTTTAAGCTTTAATGAGGTGGGGATAGTATTTAGAATTTACAATCTGCTTCTGCAAGGTAAAAATCTGAACATAAAATGCTATTTTCTCCAGATAGGAAGCAGTGTAAAGTTAGTAAATACTATTATGACACTTTTGGGGGACCTCGCCGAATTTGATTTGTGTTTGTTTGTTGTACAGGAACAAGATATTGCAGCTCTCTGTCTGTCTGTGCCCCCTCCTTGCCTTAAGTGTGTTTGTTTACCAGCGATGTAGGCAGCCTGGAAATCTTTTCAGACCGGTTTAGCAACTACACACTAACAGAGCCAACTCATCCAGACATGCAACCGAAACCACAAGATATGCGCTGCTGGTCCAGGTCCTCTGTAGCCCGGAGCAATCGCCTGGTTATCCAGTGGTTTGGACGTGTTGAATCAAAGCACAAGGCTGGTATTAATCGTGACGTCCAGGTCAACATTACGCACAATGAGGGGGACAGGCTGACAGGGACTGTGGCGCTCTCTAGTGTCCCCAGCTCACTTCCATAAAACCACGGGTCCAACCTTCTGCTTAGACGAGATTATGTTATTGACACCACCAACAAAAACGCCACATAAAAGCCATTGACGCGAGCCACCCAAGTGCAGTGAAATCAGAGGTAAACAAACGTCGGCTGGTTAAATCCTGTCGGGGCGACGCGGTTTTCCAATCTAGACTGACTGAAAAGAAATAAAGAGGGGGGGGGGGGTACGACTACTGCTTCAGGGAAGGAAGAGAACTTGAAGACGAACGTCTAGTCGAGCGAAGACAGTTGAAAGGATAGTGGGAAAAGTTGAAATAAACCCCGGCTGAGGCGAACCCAATACGCAGACTCATCATAAAATAAAGAAACTAATTCATTTAAATTAACGAAACA
>JAOXNZ010000002.1:9665402-9681718 GCA_028566095.1 Kryptolebias brasiliensis | reverse complement strand
AAACAGTCTGAAGGAAAATGGATTAAATCAGTCGGCTATTGAACGCCTGTCCCCCCCCCCTCCCTCCCTATCTGCGGCACCTCGCTGGCCATTGTTAGGGCAACAAGCGGCCACATTCCTCCGCGCCGTTCGCCTCGGCCGCTGGGTGACTACCCCCACGGCTGTCCGGGCGAATAACACGAAGGAGGAAAGCGACCGACAACTCACACGGAGCCATTTGGCTCGGGTAAACGCGAACGAAAGCGCCCGACAGGACTTTCCGGAGGCATACATGGCCGCCGCCGCCGCCGCCTGGCTGCTTATTAAAGAGTTCAGCCAAGCCGCGGAGTCGCTAGCCTAAAATCAAGCTAACTCGAGCTAAAACAGCCGTGGAAACATGTGGAAACAGGCCCCGTCCGAAACAACACACCAACTCTACCCCCCCGCCCCGATTCGTGCCCGCTGCGCTTGTTTTTAAACACTTTCGTCAACAAAAAACACGTAGTTTGGCCCTTCTTCAAGCGAGTGCGAGAAAGTTTTCACTTCGCCAAACTCCGCGTGCACTCCGAACTACCACCTCGCCGTGGTCTAAAACAACCTAAAAAAACTGCATTTCTTTCTAATAACAGGGCGTATTATTAGATATAAGTTTTAATTGCGCCTTATGTGGTCGACAGTATTGGGGTACCCGCTACTACTAGCCCGTTTGACTCCCTCTGCAGCAGAGATAAATACCCAGAAAAAGCACGACCAAAAATCGGACTGCGCCGTGGTCACGCTTCCCCCCCCCCACCACCACCACCACCACCTTCCGCCCTTTTCATCAGCGTCTGCCCAACTTACCTTCGTCCAGAAGCCTCTCCAAGTGTGTGAAGATGCCGCAGAGATTTGGCAAACTGGTCATGAGCTTCTTCTCGTTTAACAATTGCATCAAATAGTCGGGACTCGGCCTCGGTCGCTCCTTCACTTCGACCTCTCCGACCATCATCTTTGCGGCGAGAGCGGAGAACAAACCACCGTGAAAACACAAAATCCCTTTTTTTTTTAAAGAGAGGAAGAAGAGAAAAAGAAAAAAAAAAAACAGAGAATTTAAAAAAAAAAAAAAAAAACAACAAAAAAAAAAAAACTTGCTGCTCCAGTCCCTCGCTTCCCTCCTCCTTGAGAGCAGACCACTCTAAGCCCCTGTGAGGTTCAGGTTTGTTTGCTTCTTGTTGTTTCAGTGGGAGAGGGGGGCAAAAAGAAAACCGTTATGTCCCTTCCACAGACTCGCGCGCCGTACTCTCCTTTACGCCGTGTGCGCTCGGGGACGTTCGATTCCACCACTGTAGGCGCGAGAGAGTGTTCCTCCAAATAGGTCCCGCCCCCACCTCGAAGCCCATTGGCCAGTCGCTCGCTCGGGACCGATTTTTCAGCAAATGAGTCCGCCGTGTCCGGAGCAAGTGGGCGGAGCGGCACGGTTAGCTGGGGGATTGACAGGGATTCCGGCCAATGGCGCGGCGAGTGCAGGAACGCACATAATATGCCCCCAAAGTGTTGTCGACACAAAATAGCAAAAATTCTTTCTTTCTCCCTTCCGTCATTAGGAGACACGGGCAGATTTCTAAACGTGCAGGAGCTCAAGGAGACAGATGGCCACTACCCTCAACTTGTAAATGACTGTCCAAGATAGATGACAGGAGATGTAGACTAGGATGTGTTCATTAGATAAATTAGAGGGACAAAAATAACAAGCGAGAGAAGTAAAGATAAAAAAAAAAACATTTTTTTTCCCACTACACCCTGTGTTGTAGATTCCTAAAAAAAAGATAAGTACAAATGCAAACCATTCCTTAACATCATTTAGTTGGTGTGCAATATGTTCATCCATTAAATCATCTCTCCTCTGTTGTGAACATGATTGCGCTCATTTTCTCAAAAGAAAAAAGATGTTTTTTTCCCCCCCTAATGTTGCGCAAGAGATCAGCACATTCTCCATGTTGCCAATCCAGTAACGAGGCAACATTCCAGTGGCTACATGAAAGCACAGAGGCCTCATTATTATTATTATTTTCTAAATGTACAGGGTCTGGTGTTATTTTATGTGTGGGGAGTCCTGTAATCTGATGTAAACTAGTGGGACGGTTTGAATCAGAACGTGGGCTGAATGTGTGCTGAATCTTGTGCTTCATACAGAGGATTTGTGTGTGACAGACATGGCTCTTCACTTGCCAAGACCGGCCCACAAATCGCACTCTTTGTGTGTTTTGTGTGAGATTCTTTTTGTGCTGGAATAAGTGCAGTTCTTTCACTACAAGATCACCATTGTTACTCAAGACTTGTACATCTTGTTATCTGTGTATGGACCAACTGATCAATCCGCCAGCAATCAATGGTCTTTTCATTGCCCTGTCCTTGGCAGGACCTTTCTACATATCCTCTATAGATTAACGTACTGTATGTGATCAATGTGCCACACAAATCCAGCTACTCCCCAGTTATTCACATCCTGCTATGATAAACCACAAGTGCTCCATTCTGATTTTAACACCTGTTGGACGAGAGGCACCGGGCTAAATCTGAGCCCCGACCTTGGCCGCCTTTCCGTTTGTCCTCTCACCCACTCAAGTCTATGGAGGAATGGTTCTCACATGGGCGCGTGAGTGCCTAAATAGCTGCGCCAGAAGCTTCACCGTGTTGTTAAAGGTGAAGTACGCTAATACAATATGTGTCCAAGTCCGTAAATCTCTCCTCCTGGTCTGCTGGCTGTCTGTTCTCAGTTTGCAGACAGCTTTGTCCCAGTATTTAAAACAGAAATGGTTTAGACTGGGGCTGTTAGTGCTCTGTTCCAATAGTACAGTTTTAACACATACATCGTTGTTTAACTCTCAGAGTCTTTATTAGACTTTAACTATAGATATACATTTTTAAAACTCTAGAACAAAGGGAAACAATCTAAAATCTGCTCAACAATGGAAATTTGGAGCCATTCCCCCAGACTGCTGCAGCTATCTGAGACAGGTTAACTCTGTTGGAACCAAAGGAAGGCTGCTTTTATTTTTACAGAAACATCCCAACGTCTCAGGCTTTGTCATTCAGCTGTAGTCTGTCAAACAGGTCACCAAGCCTGGGTATAACTCGACAGGAAGTGTGTTTGTTTACACAAACTAAACAATGATGACCTCTAAGGGCTCACTGGGATCGTTTTGATCAAGTGCAGAGAGTTTAAATCTGCAGAGCACATTTATTTATTTTTTGTAGGTAACTGCATATGCATTTTCTCTTGCTACAAGACTAAAAGTCTCATGATTCTTCTGTTGACTTTAAAGTGTCACATTGCAGATTTTTCTGGTTTTGGAAACCACCTTTTGGCCACTGAGCACATCTCTTTTTATTCCATGTGTTTTTATACTTACACATTAATAACCTGATGCCATTTTAATTAGCTTAATTCACCCTGAAAAATAGGACATCTACGTTCACATTGTGTAATGTTGTGTACTGGTGTTATCGCCTTGGTAATAATCATCCATTATAAGGTCAGAGGTTCTGAAGTAGTACTGGCGAATGAGTTGTTCCACCTGAAGTCAAAGGTCTTAGATGTACGGCTACATGTTCAATAAACTGATCAAAGCTTATGTGGCGATGTGTTTGGACAAGTATAATTGAAATGACTTCATGTCATTGCATAATTTACTCAAGAGGCAAAAACTGTCCGGGCCAGTACTTCACCTCAGGGAAGGCAAAGATTAAATAAACAAATAAATTCTTTAATTTGGATAAAAAATAACAAGTGAGCAGTCTTCTACGTCTCTGATAACCCTGATGAAAATCAGCTGCCTCTCGTTTGGCAAAGAATCAGAACCACTTGCTCCAAGGCAAAGACCCAGGTTGTCTGAGTATTTTAGGAGTTTTTTCATGTTTTAAAACTCCAGTTCCATTTGTTGTAACTTTCCCTCATAATAATTTAAATGCAAACACTTAAAGTGTCTTGACTTTGACTTTCAACATACAGTGTCAACAGGGCGAAAAGAGCTAACGATTAGCATAAAAGGGACTCATTTACACCACTGCCAATTACAGACGACGTCTGAAATGAGTCCTGTCCAAATGGTCTGAAGTATCACCGCTCTATCTTAAAGCTGGGACGATAAAGCAAACTCTGATAAGTGATTTTAGTGGATAAGACTTAGCAGATAGGCAGAGGGAATGAGAAACCCAGTTTAACATGGGACTTGGAGATAACTAAATTGTTCACGGTGTTGACTTTATGTTTCTTTCCCCCTTCTTTCCTCTTTGACTGGAAGCGATGGAAAAGTCACAGTCCTCTTGCATCAAACGGAATCTGGCATTTATTTGGAGCTTTGAAAAAGGGTTTAGTTCTTATCGCTAACTGCGTGCATGGTAATTTGCACCTTGCATAGTGCTCATTTTTCTGAGTTGGGTCACATGTAGTTTCTGTGTTAGTGAAAGAAAGACGTGGCAAAGCAGAGTGTAACTAAATGTGTGTGTGTGTGTGTGTGTGTGTGTGTTTGCCTTCTCCTTGTCTTCTGACAGCCGGAGAGTAAACAGAAACAATATTAATCCCTCCCTTTTGCTCCCCTTGCCCTTGTGTTTTCGTCATTTTTAATAACACGGTTTCTATTCAACAATTAATCCAATTAACAAGGATTCAGACAATTAATGAACACGCGTTGAGCCTCTTTTGAGGAGAGGCTGTTAGCGCAGTCACAATGAGCTCAGAGAGCGCCGTGGGTTTTCAACTCAAAGTGTGCTGATGGAGACAATGGGGCCCCTCGGTAGGGGCCCGGTGGCTTGTCGCGGCTCGCCTCAGGGGCCGCAGCCGCAGGATGTGAGAGGGAGCGGCCGACTCTGTCGAGGCAGGGCTGTCTCTGATAACGCCTGTGGCTCTGAAGCAGGCGAACAGAGACCCACGGGCTGTCTGATAACACACGCACACACATACAAACAAGAAACATCTTTCCTTCTTTCTTCTGACTTGCTCATTCTGGGACTGTGGTGGGGGGAAAAGTGCAGCAGAATCTGGGTCATTTACATCTTTAGGAAGGTGTGACTGCAGCATAACAGAAATAAATGCCCTTCTAGATACTAAAACATGTACAGAGAATATGGCAAGAAATACAAACCTATTATTCATTTTAACTTGGATCACAAGCATGACATGAATAAATGCACAATTCCTGCAGGCATTCATCCATTGACGCTGTATGTGTGAATTCATATTGAACCTATTTGTCTATGACTAAAGATTATTCACTTATCTTCAGATCATTGGATATAAAATTGTAAATACTAAGAATAAAGAAAAACGAGTAAATAATGCGTATCATTTTTCATGCTGGAGTTTTAAACTCTTATACATCTATAAAACATCTATAAACATCTTATATTGAGAAATGACAAAGCTGTGACCGTTTCAGCCATTTTTGTGGTTTTTAAGGCCAGCTGGCTGTAGCAGCCATCTTGAATCGGGCTGACTCTAGAAGTTAATCATCTGCAGACTGAGGTACATCCAGTGATTACGTGCTGCAAGTTTCATTGCAGAGATTTTAGCAAACAAACTGGAAGGACCAACTCGTTCAGGACCTCGAGCTGCTTTGTGAGCAGAAGAAGAAACAGTACAGGTCTTCAAATTTAATTCCTGCGGCATTTTGATCCGAGAGGATTTTGTTTTGCGATGCATTTTAGCTCTAAAAGTAGCTGATAGAGGCTTCGATGACCTTTCTGAAACAATGTATTTTGATGGCAGTGCATCAGAAAAGATTCAGTCAGCAAACATGACCAGACATGATGTTTCCCACAACTATGAGCTCCTGAAATCTGTTTGCGGCTCTGACGAACATACCAGCCATCTGTCAGAGTTATTAATCAACCCTAATTGCTCTGTTTAGTCTTCACTTTACTTCTCGTTACATAAAGAGTACAGCTGTGTTACACCAACTGTATTTATGACTAAAGCTGCTTTTAGGCTTGTGAGCTTCCCATGAAATATATATTCATATGTGCTCAGGCACATACCAGTGACCTGTCAAATGGCGTGCACAGAGAGAGCCAGTTCATTCATAAAACATGAGGTCATTCATACCAAGTAGGGCAATCTTTTGGATTCTTTGCGTTCCTGTGTAAAAGTCGCTCTCAGTAGCTTTGTGAATACAAGGAAATTTTTGTATTTGAGGAGGATTTCTTCTGCTACAAAAATAAAATCTATCTTTTTTGCTTTGTTTTGTATTTTATTTGGCTAGATTAATGGGAACATTGTTCATATAGCTAAAACTGGCTTTCCAGCACAAGACATGTTTTTTTTTTAATTATTATCAAGCAAAGTGAGGTCATTTATCATTATGTGTAAGTGTTTCGCAATGTCTTTGGCCTCTCTGTGGTTGCGAAATTCAAAAAAAAAAAGGGAAGCTGGACAAGGAAGTAAAGAAAGTTCAGAAATAAGTCTTGATCTTAAGGAAATTTATGAAGGCTAAACTGTTTATCCACATTTTCTGTGAACTTCTCCAAAGAGCAAAACATCACAAGTTGGGATGAGATGCACGAGACAGGAAAAGTCTGTGGCGTGTGATTAAAAAACTGAGCGTCAGCGGTATTAAGGAGATGTTTGTGTGAAGAAGAAAGAAAGCCAAAAGAGACAACCCGTCTCAGCCCATTCACTGTAGCTGCTGCTGTCTGGAAGTGACACTTCTGCTGTACCATCAAACTAAACCGAAGTTACCCCCCTGTGGCTGCGACACAAAAAAAAATCACAACAGTATTATATGTACTTTTAAAGAAATGCTGTGGCACTGTACTCCTGCGTTCGCTTATTTTTGCTTGCATTTTTCCCTAGAAAGAGGAGAAAAATCTGTGTTCAAAAGCACAAATGAACCGATTTCCCAAGAGGCAATCCTGGAAGTAAGTTTAACGACAGTAAAGAGCATGTTTCTATTTGCTTTCTTTTACTCCTTTACAAATTAGACTGAACATCACAGACACATGTCTAAAAGTCACACTTACGGGTTATACCAGCGGCTGGACTTCCACTGAACACAGAAATCTTTTCCCAGTTCAGTCCAACACTAACATTTCAGCTCCTCCGTGTTTCCAATAACTCTCTCCTCTCTCAGATGCCGGTCTCTGTTCTGTTAAAGGTCACCTTGGGTGTTGTAGAGTAGACGCTCCAGTGGTTTGCCAATCTGGTGATGGAAATACCTGTTGGCCCGCCTGTTGTCGTCCAGACAGAGGAGAGAGGGATGGCAGGGAGGACAGCTGGAGCCACTTATGATGGGAGGCTGTGAGGTATGGCAAGCCATTTGTGTATTTATTCAATACCCTTGCTATCAAGTGCCCACTAGTTCACAACTATACTGCACTAGCTGCACATCTGGTCACACTCGTTCAACAAACACTCACTAATACCACTTTTTTGCCAACTAGTGGCTCTTTTGCCCAACTATTTGGAGCAAAAGTCATACTGGTAAGTCATTTTGCCCACTAGTTGGCTTTTTTAACCCACAAGTGGACCACTGAACCAAACTAGTCAACAACTGTCTCATACAAGTTAACTAGTAAGCATAAAAAACCTTTCCATGGACAACACAAATTATGCCCACTAGTTGACTAGTGAAACCTAAATAAATTATCTAGTTGTTTAGTAAACGCTAAAATCCTCACTAGTCAACTAGTTGACATGTTTTTGTATATTCCAGCATAGTGCAGCTAAAACATAACAACTAGTCAACTAGTGTGCCTTAAATGCTTCCTAGTTAACTATTAGGATCAGAATTAGCTGCACTTGCCGACTAGTGAATATTCTGGGTGAAGTAGTCAACTAGTTGACTTTTTGGTTAACTAGCAAGGACAAAAACACATTAACTAGTCAACTAGTGAGCATTTTAGTGTTTACTAGTAGACTAGTTACATTTTTAGGTTGCACTAGTCATCTAGTAGGCATAATTTGTGTTGATTAGTTACCATGTAACGCCACAAAGTAGTCATCAACTAGTTTGGTCCACTAGTGTGTTAAAAAATCAACTAGTTGGGACCTTTGGGCTACAAGTGCAGCAAAATGGCTGACTAGTATAACTTCTGCACCAAGTCGGTAAAAACTATTACTTGTAAGAGTGTTTGTTGAACCTGTGCAGCAAAATGTTGAACTAGTCTGACCAAATGTGCAGCTAGTGCAGTGTAGTTAGTGAACTAGTGAGTAAAGATGACTCTTCAGATCAAGGATATTTAATAAATACACAAATGGCTTGCCGTTGAGATGGGAAAACCTCACCTAAAGTCCTACCTTTAACCTGCTAATCATCAAGTCACACACACAAAAAAAATCACATTTCAAGAGACAGTTAAACCGGTCGAGGGTAAACAAGTTCGACAACCGCCTCCTTCCTCATCCCCTCCTCGTGGAGAGCACAGTGGCGCCATGGCAGCTAAAAGAAGTCCAGTCGACGCCACATCTGTCCCTGCGAATTATGAACAGTGTGGATCCTTCCAGCTCATGCTGAGGTCACCTGCATTTGTTTACTTGGTCGTTCTGCTGTTCGTGAGTGCCAGCCAACCTGCGGCGGAGGGAAAGAAATGAGCGTTCACGAGTTATAAGACCTGAGGAGAGGAAGAGGAGAACAATGAAGAGGGAAAGAGGACGAAGGAAGAGTGATGGTGAAAGAGGAAGAGTAATCGCTCATGAATTAGCTAGTGTGTCCAATTTGAATTATATTTAAAGGAAAATTTATGATACAGAAGCTTTTGATGTTATTCCTCTACTTGTAAAAGAATCTGGACACCGGGCATGTGGAAAGGTAGAGCTCTATTGCACATGCTCAGTCGCCTCCCCGAAGGAGCGTGGAGTCTGCCAGGCAGACGTGAAGAAGACCAATCATTCCCTCGGGTGGCATTTATTTTGTGTTGCTCAGCACAATCCCCTCGTTGCTGGTTCTAACAATCTGCCTTTTGAGACCATAACACCAAAATAAGAGAGACAGGAGGAGAAGAAGAAGAGGCAGGGGACACAATGAAAAGAGGAAGTGAGTGATAACGAGGGAGATGGATGGATCCTCCGCTGTAAACTGGTTTGAGCTAAAACCTGCAACCCACAATCCAGCTTTGATCAAGTGTGACCCGCACGGATGAATTATTTGATTTCCAACACGGGGAGGCGTCACGCACAAACTGGGGCATTCACATTCAGCTTGTTTGTTCAGATAAGGGACTGTGGTGATGTCGTTAAGTGACAGTCGCCGGCTCAGCCCTCTTGTTTTCCACTCGTGAGGAAGAAAACACGGCGAGCATGTAGCTTCCTCTTTGGTCTCATGTTCTGCAGCTGGCTGATCCTTAATCTTGGGTCTGGATGGATGTAGACAGGCTTCTCCATCAGGTGACACAACATCCCACCTCCCTTCATCCATCCATCTCCAAGTAGCCCACACAGCTTTTTCTTCTCTTTATTTCTCTCCGTGCGGAATTCATTTCACCCTGCCTGTCTGTCTCCAAGCTCAGGTGCAACTAATCTCCCTGTCTTTATCTTTATTCAGCATCACTCAGAAACACACAAAAAACAGTGTTATGCTTTTTTTCTTCTATAGTTGTAATTTCCTCTTCTCAACAGTCTTGGCCTTTTCTCTGCTTTCCACGGGCTGCCCCCCCCCCCCCCTTCTCATCAACAGAAAGCTATCAGCCTGTTTGTGTAGCTTTTGTTGCACAGCTCGCTGAGATATGAAAGCCTTTGTCGGCCTGTCGTTACAGTGATGTGGTGAGACGGAGATGCACAAGGACAAACTTGAGCTCCGTGAAGCCAGCTATGAGAAAAACCACAGTTCATTCCAGCAGCGTCTGAAGGCTGAAAACACTGCTGGTTTTATCTGCTCGCTGTTGATCTTTGCGACTGTCTGAATTCTGTGCACTGGTGCGGTGAAATGCCGTGAGTTTGTACCTCGGAGGGCGTTATCGCCGGCTGCAGGGCAGCAGCAGCTGTTGTGGGAGGAGGAGCCAGCACAGCTAATAATAACCCTGGAGCCGAGAGAGCGCCTACAGGCCCCACATCCTCCGGGGTTGACCATCGGGGTCCAGTTGCAACGGAGAGGGACAATCAAGGCCAGGTCCTGGATTAGAGATTCCCGTTGCACCCTTGTAAGGACAAAGGGAATGCTACACACCCACTCGTTAATGTTCGGGTTTAACACCTCGAAAGCAACACTCGGGAGGCCTGTGGAAAACACGCTAGATAGTCATGTGATACAAAAAGTGGTCTTCCAGACTGTTACACAGATGAACGCCTATTAAAACAGAGTCAACAAGTTCTTAAAAAGTCATAATTACAGCAGCTAATAATAAGAAACTCCTCATCACCTCCTATTAACAAAAGGCAGTCAAGCACAAAACTGTAACAAGATGAGTTTCATGTTTGATTAATATTGTATCATCAACTCCACATGCTCTCAGGCATCTCTTTTCACAAGATATAAAACAAAAAGAAAATGCACCAAGCTGCTTTGGAAATCCTCTCGACAGAAAACATTAATGTGGCTTTATCTGTGACAGATAATATCGGCTGTTGGGAAGTAGAGCAGGATGTTACAGCCTGTGCTCTATGACCGCAGGAAATACACAGAATGGCTCGCAATTTATTTCCTCCTGGACGCCGGGGCACCTGCAGTCAAGACAAGATGATCAATAGCTCATTATGACTACGGGGGAAAAGGTCAGAATATTATGATTAGGATCATTTCAGAGCTACTCTGAGTTTGTTGCTGGGGCTTCTGTTTTCATGTCGGAGAATGAGGCGAGAAGAGGGAGATATTCAAGTAATGCCGCGCTTGGTCTTTCAGGCCTGTAGGTCTGAAGCAGTCGGTTCTGTTCATTTTACTACCTGCGTGAGCAATTATAGCGAGATGTTGTTGTTTTGAAGGGTGTACCATGATTGTGTGTCAGTGTACTTATATCATAATGCTGTGGGGACATAAATCTGTGAGGACTGCCACTCTAAAGGAGACGTTAATAAAAAAGAAATTGCCTAATGTCGACACTAAATCTAAAAGTGAAGATTTGGGTTTAGGATTAGGAAAGGTTAGAGTTTTGTTTATTTATCAACACTCGCATTTCTTCCCAGAAAGGTTAAAATAGACACCATTTAGCATTTATTAGACATTTAGTGCCTTGACGGTGACCGCATTTCTATATATCACACCTTTTATGACCGGGTACACTGGCGTGGAGCAGAAATAAAAGAACAGGCAGAGAGGTCACCTGTTTTTAAAACCAGTTTTAAATTAAAGGCCTGGAACTCCTTGAAGGAGTTCATATCGCTCATCACCTTTCATGCCAGAGTTTGAGGCTAAGATCAGAAATGACGAAATCGTTGCAGTTTTGGTCAAACCTTCAAAATAATGTTGTGCACAATCAGCGTACAATCTGTCACGCTCAGAGCTCAGAGTATGTGTTGTGAATGACTCTCAGCTACTACCACATCAAATTTAGAAAAAAAAAACATCTGTAAAAATGTCTGAGTTGTTGCCATATTTGTGTTGGCTAATGTGGATTAGCTGTGGCAGGTGATAAAGGTTAGCCCTAATAAGAAATGTTCTCTGCGTTTGTCTGATTCTGCCCTGTTTTCTGTCTCTAAGCGCCCCTTTCACTGCTAGCCTGTGGCTCAGTAAAATTGGACAGGTGAAGCGGGACGACGGGGCGTCATTGATACAGTTCAACGGAACTGCAGGCTATCCAGAGTTCGATTTGCTCATTAACCGAGAACAGGGGTGAGACCGCACACCCCCTGCAAAGGTGCTCCACCACATGCGCTCTGGCTGGGTTTGTTATGCCACGCAGGGGCACTTAGTGAGGTGAAATGTGCGTTTTTGTTGTGAAAGGGGGACCTCTCTGCACTCTGTTTCGTTTCTTGCCGCACGACTCAAGCAGCAGGCAGAGAGCGGGCTCGCCTGTGTCGAACTCCGGCGTCTTTTCAGATTTGCTGAGGTTGAAATATGAGCCTTATGAACCTGTCTTCTGGTTGAGAATAGATTCCTCCCCAGGCCTGTAAAGTTGCCTTTGCCGGAGACATGACTTACGGTAGCAGACAGTGCAAGTGTCCTTGTGAATTTCAGAAGTCGATTACATTATGTTTCTCCTCCGGACTGCAGGGTTGTATATGTAAATGTGTCAGCATGTGGGAAATATAGCTGCTGAATCCTCTGCTGTGTCTGTAAAAAACAAAAAAGTTTAGATTTGAAAGCATTAGAGGGTAGACCAGCTTCAATGAGCACAGTGTGAGAACACAAAGTTACTTACTGAGTTATGACTGCCTGCCTGAACAAAGAATACACCTTTGTTGTCTCTGTTGCATAAATACTAACAAATAAGCCCATATGCACACGGTGGGGTTTGTGAGTTCAAAGCATGCTAACCAAACAAGCATGTGTGTGAATGTGTGTGTGTGTATTTGTCTGGAGGAATGCTGTCAGCCGTCATTCTGAGTGTCTTCCCCTGTGTGTTTAGACAGCCTCTGCCTCCAGTTGGCTTTCTGACAGAATGGGTACAGTAGTACAACACAAAAACAGCACCACAGTAGCTGCATCAATGCAGTGCTTTTTGTTTTTTTCTTTCTTTTTGTTTCTTATTTCTGTCCCTCAAACCTAAAGACGAACAAAAAGAAAATCATTGCACCAAAAAGAGAACAGGGTTCAGACGTTTACTGGGTTTTTTTTAACACTAGAATTGCTGAGGGGTCTTTTTGACCCCCTTAGCATTTTAAGTCTTCTAAATTGAATCGCCCTGCTTCACATGTCATAAAATGGTTTTCTTTATTAAATCTTTTGTTTTTTTTGTTTATTTTTTAAAGTTAAAGGCCTATCTGGAATGCATATCTCAGGATTTGAAGCTAAGATCCTTTCATGTTGAGAAATTAAGGAGTTAAAAGTTGGTCAAACTTTTAAAACAAAGTTATGCACAGTCTCATGTGATATCGTGAGATATGTTAGCACTCAGAGTGTGTGTTGTGAAGGAACCTCAGCTACTACCACATCACACTTTAGCTCAATCTGTAAAACAGACTAAGTTACAGCCATTTTTGTGTTGGCTAAAGTTGGTTAGCTGTGGCAGCTATCTAGACTTTGACAGAGAAAGGCAGGATAATACATTATAGGTAACACAGGCCGGGACAAATGGAGGCATAAACTATACAGATTTGATAAAATAATAGGCCGGGCCAGATGTCGGTAACATGAACAAGTGCAAAAGAAGGAATGCATAACAAGTTCTGGCGTCGCTCCAGAGCATGATTGAAAAGACACGCGCTGCTGACTAAGCAAGGAGGAATCTGAAGAGAACGAGGTCAGTGATCAATATTAGGCTACAACAGGACTGAAACATCGCTGACAAGATTCTGGAGCGCCTTTCCAGCAGAGCGGCGACCTGTAAATGGCCTGTCGTGGTCGTCAGTCCTGGATATTGCTGTGTAGAACGTGTATTGTAAGTTTTGTTGTTGGCATTTGCAGATGCACATTATGCAAGATAATTACAAGGTGTTTTTTGTTTTTTTTTTAAGTGAAAAATACAGCCTGCTTAAATATCAGTTTTCAGTTTTATAGCTGCACATACAGGGGATAAAAATGAACCCTCTGATGCTTCGAAGGGGTTTAATACTTATGGTCCAAATACACAGTATCGGAAACAGAACAGTTACAGATTTCTCTTTTACCTGTGGCTGTAAGATAATGAAAAAGCTGCAAGAGGTTTTGTTTTTCTGCTGCAGGGGAAGTAAATCAGAGAGATGATCAACAAACATTTCAGTCAAGACTCAAGCATCATGGGAGGTAAGTGTTTCACAGTCAAAGGCTAGAGTTTCACTGGAAATCAGCAGAATATTTTCATAAAACTTTAAAAGAAAAGCCACTACACACCAAGGATTCCTTTATATGCTTAAATTAAGTCATAAATTAATGCAAAATAAAACATTACACTAATATCTTCCATGCTGGTTTATTTTATAGAGACAAATTGAACGAGATGCAAACATAAGGAGCAGAAAAAGGTGGAATTAAAAATGAGCCAGCAGTTGTGCAACACTGAGCAGATCCTCCATCAGTTAATCATGCAGGACTCATAGGTGGGGATCATATATTTGATGTTTATGAAGGCATTTGGGCCTCCGTAGCGTTCAAACATCTGCAGCGTCTCCTCGATCAGGTCGCCAATGTTCTCTCGTTTCCGCTGGCTGTAGTCAATACCGTCTCCAAGGTTCTCTGAGCAACAAGAAAGACACAGAGACACGCAGAATGAGGGAAACGAAACAAACAAACAAAAAAAAAATCAGCATGGTCTGGGTCATCCCAGTCTGTGAGGTTGATATCAGGGCACAGAAAGCACCACCTGCGTCCACGCCGCATTGATTTGCTGCAGACTGAGTCGGTAAACGCCATCCTTCCGTCTGACTTCAAGCCCAGTGGACGGACTGAATCTAATTTACTCCTCTGCTGCGGCCTGTTGGGACTGAACGGCAGAAGAGTTTTTAACTGTTCAGCTGAAAGTTTAATGAGGCAGCCTGCGGAGCGGAGAGCGGCGTAGAGGACGTATGAGTTAGTGACGGCTCTGCTGTTGCGCTACGCTGCACCGGTGCACACGAGGCATGAGCAGTGACCTGGAGTCGTGCTCCACAGGTAGGAACACACACACACACCTGCTTTTTCTGTTTTCCGTGAGTGTGTGGCTGATGCAGAATAAAAACCTGAAGGACCTAATCAGCCGCATGTCTCTGTTCTCACATTATCAATGCAAGCAAGTGTGATCAATTGTATTTTCAATCATTAAAATCATGCACTCATGGCCAATCGTAATTGCAACAAGAAAGCTGCAGAACCTTCTCTCCCCCAGGACGCACACACACACACACACACCCAGACTACGCAGTAAAACAACAGAAGTCTAGCGCGCTGGGGGAACTTGTTATCAAAAACACATTCCTGAGGT
The DNA here is from genome assembly GCA_028566095.1 of Kryptolebias brasiliensis. NCBI lineage: Eukaryota > Metazoa > Chordata > Actinopteri > Cyprinodontiformes > Rivulidae > Kryptolebias > Kryptolebias brasiliensis. The sequence continues at coordinate 9,666,799 of JAOXNZ010000002.1, read as the reverse complement.
GTTCAGCTTCCACCCCTTCCTACTTTCTTCCCCTCCACCAGCACACACACACACCCACACAAACCCACCCACGTACATAGAGACTATCAGCATGTGGCCACTGCACTGACGGCTTTAAACACTTTTCTGTGGAACAAACGGACAAACAAGTCAAAGTTTGTTAAAAGAAAAAAACCAATCTGCTTGCTAAAATATCCTGTTGACAGGGAATAGATTCTTTTTCTGGATGTGGTAAAATACAGCTAAGTGGGGGAGAAAAAAAACCCAGCACTTATAGTAAAAAAAAAAAAAAATAAAGTTAAAGAGTTTAGAACAAGATGCAGAAAAGACGAGAATCAAAAGTGAACGGGATGTGAAAAATTACTGGCAGCCGTTACTGGCTGCTCCCAACCGCCTCTTCTATCAGCAATAATTAGACCTGGAGAGAGAAGTGGAGAATTAAACCTCACCACCACTCTTTCCTAACACGCTGTCCTTTATTCATACTCAGTCTTTTCTAATCTGTCATCGTCCCTGACAACCTCAGCCCCCCCTGTCTTTCTCCTCTCCTTACCACCCATCCATGGCCTCCTCATTAAAACATGAAGAGAGCCAGTCCCATAAAGTGGACTGTTAAGCAGTAAAACGTCTATGATCTCAGTCTGCCGCACTTGCTTTGAGTTCAGGACTCGCTTTGACCGCTCGTTCGCCCAGATTGCAACTTTTACAGCTTTTTGGCTTTATTTAGCAGCTATTTACTGTTTTCCTTTGGATGACACAGTTTCCATGAAAGAATGCTGCACATCTAAAATCGGCCGCGTCTGACTCTTGAGTTGCCCACAACACAGGCATCTGAATGCAATTAGCAAAACTTGAAAAGCATTAAAAATGCACCCATTTGAGTAATAAAAAAACAAAACAAAATAAACTCGAAGAGGACAAAGAAGAATGGGATTTTATACGTGAGTGACAGGAGGCCCGTTTCAGCTGTGCGATGGTGTGTGTTTGCATGTTGTGGGTTAAAAAGTGGAGCCCGTGGAGAGTCACCCGCCCCGGTTAGACTGGAAACGAGCAGCCAAAGCCACCCCAGAGGGAGAGCTTGGCCTACAGACGGAGAACACAGAAAGCTAAGGCGCGGCCTGGGAACAAACAAAGCGCCGACCCGTTTATGAAGTCCCGGGGTTGAGGGGTTGAGGTGGGGGGAGCGAGCAAACAGGGAATTGTTGTCGTATTTTGAGTCTTTCAGCTCATCCAAGAGCATTTCTGTGCTGAGCTGTGGGGAGGCCAGCAGCTTCAAAAGGAGCGGGGCCAGAGGAACTCGCAATGATTCTCAATATTTAAAGAGCAGAAAAAGGGAGGTGTGCTTGAGAAGGGAAGGGAAGGAGAAAGAACAAAAACATATCAAACGAGTTATTTGT
>JAOXNZ010000002.1:9647307-9665302 GCA_028566095.1 Kryptolebias brasiliensis | reverse complement strand
GGGAAGGAGGGGAGGGGAGGGGAGGGGAGGGGTGAGGGTGTTTAAAAGCTGCCTCTGCAAATGTCCTTCAGCAAAATAACTTCAGTTTCAACCTTTTTTTCGCCTCTCCCCACCCTTTCTTTTTTCTCTCTCTCTCTCTTTTTCTCTGCCTTCCCACTACGCTGGGCAGAAAAAGAAATCTTTAAAAACAATCACAATAAAAACTCTCTCCCTGCAAACTGAAGGAGGCCCTAGCAGGAGTTGTAAGTCAGCTCCTCCCGAGGTGGCGGAAGGGTCGATACAGGCGGGAGGATACTCGGTGCTGCAACGTTTAGCGAACAAACCGCAGAAGATTTTACATTTCTATGTATAAATCCGTTCATAAATCCTCTCACCGGACCAACGAGGCCTGAGGAACTCTCTGGTTCTGCTGCAATTTTGGCCAAACCACAGCTGACCTCACGCAAAACAACAGCTGCACCCTTTCTCCTCCTCCTTCTCTTTCACCCTGCTCTTTCTTCATCCCTCCGTCCCCACGGTCCTAAACAACCTGTTCTTCCACATCAAGCCGAAGACAAGCCGTCACAGATGGAAGACGTTCTCAAGGTTCCTCCAAATATGTAGACCTCTGTGACCCTGTTGGCTCTAATGATTACCAGGCGTTCTGCATTGTCATCCTGTTTCTGACTTAGTCTTGCCTGCTTTATGTGTAGACTGTGAGGGTATAATCCTCACACAGACACTACAGCAGCCTCACAAGATGTAGCTCCAAATGCCAGAGCTGATTCTACACACCATCAACCCACCTGCCTTTGTTTCTAATCAACTTACCCCCGACTGTTAAAGTTCCTTATAAAAGCAGCTTAGCGAGGAGGCCACACAGCACAATGGCTCTTTCATCACGGCAAGGAGATGTAGAGGAGCCAGTAAATGTGCTTCGATGTTTCCTGGTTTTGTTTTTATTCAAGAGGTCCTTGCTAGAAAAGGGAAATGAAGGAATGCAGATTAAGCTGGAACAGCTGAGTTTCACAAATATTTTCACAACAGCTGCACAGAGGAGTGCATGCGTTGGCTCTCTTTCTTATCACCTCCCTGATAACCCTCAAGTTCCGTCATTTCGCAGCTCTTTTCACATTTATCCAGCTTCAGTTTACAACACTTCTCCCGCGGGAAATACTCTCACGAAAGTAAATCAACGCGTTGTTCTGCAATTGTAAATATCAATAATCTTAAAACACGTTCACGAGCCAGGCTTTTCTTCTTTGCTTAGACTTTGCGCACCATTTTATTGGTTATGAAAGCATGCCAGGAGAACGGTCAGAAAGACGAGCACAGTGTGTGACACAGAGTGTGTGTAGGGTGGAGGAAGGAGGTGAAGAGGAGTGGACTGGACCACTGGAGCTGGTCTGGGCTTAACAGCAAGGCTCTAATTAAAAGGGCCTCACAGTTGGGCGACAGGCAGGCTTCTCATAAAGAGCCTCACACTCACAAGGAGTGTGTTTATTTCCACCTATGCATAACTGCAGGGGTCTGTGAAAGAAAGGAGTGGATTTATGGGAGTTTGATGGCTGGATTTATCGTGTGTGTGTGAGAATCACAGTGCCCAAATGGGCACATGTGGCAGAAAAGAAAAAGCTAGAAAATGACAGAAAAAATTGGCTGAATTTAGAAGAGAAATATTTGGACCTTGACGTTAGGCGATAAGAAAAATAAAAGAAAAAAAACAACAACAATTCTGAAACGTTTGATCAATTCTTTGGGACAGAATTTTATTGTTTTTTTATCATCATCAGGAGAACTGTGTTTATAAAGAGGGTGTGGCTATTGTATAAAAAAATGCAAATGAAATGAGCGTTCTTTTGAAGGAATGCAAATCGCCCACTAACTTGCATGTCAAAGTTTTAAACAAAGATGTTGCGCAACCTGTTAACACTCAGAGTATGCGATGGGGAGGAGTCTCAGCTACTACCACACCGAATGATAGCTCAGGGTCTGTAGAATCAACTGATTTATCACAAATTTTGGTTTATTAGCTGTGGTGACCATCTAGAATCAGGTTGACTCCAGAAATGTTATTATTGTCCAGCCTTTCCTTGCAGAGGGGGATAATAAATATCCCACAGCAAAACTAAAACAGGTAAAAAAAAAAAAAGCAATTTTAAACTCAGAAGAGTAAAAAAAGGAAAGAAGTTGATCTCTCTAAAATTAATGCAACAATCTTAAAAATGTGGAACTTGACCTTTGATTGAAAATCAGACATCTTTGTTTCTTCAGTCAACAGGTTTTAAAAAGTAAATGGAGCCAAAAAGGACTCTTGACAGAGAAGATGAATGGGACTGAGTCTGAATCACTTACACACACTAACACACACACCAACACCCCCCCAGACACACACACAGGCCACTGCTTCTAGTGAAGTGACAGCAGGGTGGAGGAGGGTTCTGGTTTAGAGTGTAATAAGAGATTAGTTTGATTTTACTCATGTCTAAGAAGAACCAAAAAATAAGTTCCTAACACTGGTTTCAGGAAGATCCTTATTAACGTTCAGAGGCAGGAGGACTTGAAGTTCATCATTCAGAACAATGCCCTGTAGGCTTAATATTTTTGCAATGCCAAAAATATCATTACCTAACATTTTAAGGCATTTCTTTTGTGGCATTCACCATCTAAAATTACTAATAGTCAAAATGCTTGGGAAAAATGTTGTGTGTAAACAGTTGCCTACTAATGACTACAAAATGAGAACATTCAAAATTTTGTCTCATTATGGCTTGTTTTACTTTTCAAGGATCTCATTTTATAGACAGAAACTATTATTGTGATTATAGGAGAAACATGTCAAACTTTTTAAGTCAGAAATGATCACAACAAATGTAAAGCAGCCTTTTTTAGCCCATTATCCTAACTCTGATTGTTGCAGGTGAGTCATCATACAAGTTACAGGATTGTTGAGAGCTGCAGTCACCCCTGGAGTAAATAAGAACATATTCTTTTGATGTGTCGACGTGATGAAGCACCATGAGCGCTCAAAAACATTTGGACTCCCCTAGGATTACTGAGTACTGACTCACAACACAGAAACATCCAAGTAAACATCTTGTACAACTGTTTTGCTCTTTTCCAACTCAACCTAAAATACTTTTCTTTATCTTTCTCTGGTTCTTTTTCTTATCATTGTCCCCAGCCTCATTTCCCGCTAATGGATTAGCAGGAAGCTGACAGACAGCGTAGCTGTGGCTCACATGTTCTCACACACACACACACATACACACCTAGAGCGGGGTCCACTTTGTTGCTTTTCCATCACAACTTTCGTGTGTAATCAATAACATTTTAGCTTAGCACAACTCCCCCAACAAAAGCTGCAGCCTCAGTACCATCCAACACACACGCTTAAATATCAACCTCAGATTGCCAGGGTAGAAGTAAAACAATGGGCTTACGGCCAGCAGTAGTTTATTAAACTCACAACCCCTACCCCAGCCATCATCTAACTGCTCAAGCTTACTGAAGTCTAACCTTTGCTGTAGGTCAGTGATCTCATTTTCCACGTGTTCATCCAGCCCAGCAGGGCTCAGTCTGTGGCAGCAGCACAAAACCATTTCGACTGAGTGAAAGTTGGACATCAGCAAAGCAGTATACCGAGTGGACGAAAATACGCCAAGGTCAGAATCGACAGCGGAAAGTGGAAGAATCTGTGGACATGGTTGAGATAAAGACGAGACCTGCTGAGGATGCTTCTGAGCTGCGCAGGAGTTAAAGCCGTTAGATTCCTATCGATCCGGGTCCCACTGGCTTACTAGTCTACATCTGTACGCAGGTACACTGGAATTGAAATCCAATTCTGCACTTCCTCCAAAATCAGGCCGTGTCTTTGGTTAATCTTTCTTTAGAGATATCAGGCTCAGGAGGGATTCAAAGACCGGTTGGGGCAAGGTTTAAGAACCACTTCTGCACACATCACAAAAGCATCATTTTTGTCATTTATTTTTCAATTAGCCTACTAGACCTCGCAATGACTTAGAGCAATTTCCACTTCACAGTTTAGTCATGCTTTTAATGGACAAAAGGGGCTCAGTTTAGATGATGGATCAATGTTATTTTCCAAGCTGTTACCATGTCCATTATTGTTTCACTTACCAGCACTCGGATAACTCGGATAATGGTTATCCAGGTCTCATTTTCTACCGTTGTGGCTTGATACCTGCATCTGTGAATCAGCACAGATCTACAGGAAAGTGTCATGCAATGGTCTTCACACTGACAGCAGTAAGATGTACCAGTCTAAATTACTTATATAGGTTTGTAATGTTAAAACATAATTCCACAGTGATCAGTGTGCAGGTGTATGTCTTGTAAAAAAAAAAAAGGAAAGATACAAACCCAAAACAGCTTTTATTTTCCTCATTTTCCCTTGGGAAGCTTTAGTTAATTCGACTTTAGGGGTAATGACTCACAAAATAAACTGCAAGATGTTAAAATAAATATATTGTCATTTCTAACTGCTGTAACACAAGCTGAGGCCTACCTGCCTTATAAAAATTTCTCTCATACTGAAAGTAAAGGAAAACAAATCAAAGCTTTTAACGGTGCAGTATACCGTGGAGGATCTACCCTTTCCCTCTCTGCCCATCTGTGTCACTCCCTGGCCGCGAGCAGAGTGTCAGCGCTGTCAGGTGTGAGTCAATGCCGTCAGATGCGATCTCATTACGCCAGCTTACCTCAAGGTTAGCAGCGGGCTGCTGGCTAGGCACAAAATCGATCTGCACCAGGGACAGGCCTTAAAGGCCACCGCAGTGAGCAGTGCGCAGTGTGCACAAGCCAAACAAGCACTGCAGTTCCAAATGCAAAGGCCCACTCATCGAGGAATAGGAGCGTAACACGTATAAACAAAGCTCACTGTGGAGATGGAGCCTTTGGCATTCCAAAGTGTTCTAAAAATTCAAAGGTAAAAACCTCACAAATCACACACCTGCTGCACAAAGGTTTTTAGCAGCTGGTAAAATCCTTGATACGTCTTCTAATTATGTTTCTTGTTTTAAAAACCTAAAACGGGTTTTCACAGAGCTGATTGCAAAAAACAAACAAACAAACAAAACTTGTTTGACAGAGATTGAGAGGCTTTCTGCATCATTCAGTCCATCGGCTCTTTTGTTTATTTTAAAGGAAATGATCACAGCTAGAACTGCTTTGGTCGTCAGATCAGAGGAAAATGGAAAATCAAATTATTGACTGAAAAAAAGAACAAACAACAAAACTTAAATACCATTCAGAGTGGTTACCAAATATCAGCAGCAGAAACGAACACTGAAAGAAACAGCCTGGTCTGAGTAGGTTTTTCACTGATGTCTATATGTGGGAGATACCAGCACCTTTCTAAAGCTACCCTCAGTCTCTCTCTCATATACACACTTTATTGTGGGCAGAAACCATATGCTTCAGTAGGTTATTGCTTTTTAATGTTTATTTCTTGATGAGAATTAAAAGCTTTTGAATAAACCATACAGAACAGATGGAACAGAAAGATACCAGTGCATGCTGATGCACAGGTAGTAAATTCATCCCAACAGTATGATCTAAATGCTCTAAGAAGAGGTTAATCTCCCGCAATGCCATCCTGTTAAGGGCACAAAACAACAACAAAAAAAGAAAAACTGGGACAGAGGACTTCCTTGATGTTGTGTTTGATCCTCTAATATCATTTTAACTTCATTCACTGTTACTGTTACTGAGGTAACTTTTGGCTCAACTGAATTCCTTGAAGGAATGCGTATCGGGCGCCGCCTAGCATGTCAAAGTTTTAAACAGAGATCTTGAACGATCTGTTAGTGCTCAGAGTATGTGATGGGGAGGACTTTCAGCTACTAACACACCAAAGTTTAGCTCAATATCTGCTAAATTGACTGAGTTATAGCTGTTTTTGTGTTTGCTAAGGTCGATTAGCTGTGGTGACCACCTTAAATTGGCTTGAGTCCAAAAGCTATCAGTTGTAGATGATAATTACTTTCCGAGAGTTTCATTAAAATCCTTCCCCTGGACACACACACACACACACACATGAACACAGACAGATACAGGTGATTACATGATTGCCAGCCTTTCATGGTGGCAGGAGATAAAAAAATAAAACACTGCTGTTCCTAGAAGAGCCCTTAAAGCTGTCCAAAGCAGAAAACGATTCATGCATTAAAGCACATATGTTTCACCAAGATTCAAAAATAACATTCAGTATTTTTAGTAAAAGTCAATGAAATATGATGAAATAATTTCCTTCCTGATTACCCAGAGTCAAGTGGTTTCAGTCAGGGTAAAAAAAAAAAAAATCTCACATGACAAAAGAAAACATGTTCAACTCCTTCATTAAATTAAACACAAACATGCAGCTGTTTCAGGTATTATACTCTATAAGTTTGTTAGAAGAAAACATGGATTTTTCAACTGTGTTCTCACTTAATAAAGATGTTTGTAGTCAGACTGTTTTACAATGAATATGTAACCACTAATAGTTATGTTAAATATGACAAGCCTTTTTAATATTTTACACCAAAACACAATAAACATGTGACCTAGGCTGAAAAGTCTTGGAATAGTTCATTAACTTATCAGATTTCTTTCATGTCTTTTTTTAGCTTCTGTTATAGTTTTAAACTCCTTACAGTTGTTGAACTTCTTTTATGGAAAATATTGAGCTCTAGGCTCGTGTGTGATAGGACATCTGATGCGAATTCTGTGCTTTTTACATGAAAAAGCTCAGAGCCCGAACCTGCAGCTTCGTCAACAAACAAACCAAATATACAAGTCAAAGGTAGGATACCTCTGACATCTGAGAAAGATTAACAAATACTTAAAAGAGAAGACTTATGGGAACCTGGAAACCATATAGGGAGGAAAAAAAAAACAGGACTCCCTCTCATAAAGACAACAGATGTTCAGACAGAAGCTGGCGTGGGCTTCAGGTGAAAAAAATGGCAAAGGGAAGAAAGATGAAAAGACAGAAGAAGAGAAAGAGTGACAGTGAAAGAGGAGGTCAGACAAGGTTGTAAATTCAAACAGAGAAACTTCTGAAGTGACACTATTTCAGCTCAGTGACAAATCAGTCCTCACCTGACGCTACTCTAAAGTGCTGCGAATGTCACCTCACATTTTTGCAAGTCACTGAAAGAAGCTAACTGTAGTTTAACCATTAAAAGGTCTGTTTTCCCTCCCGCCCATTCATCTAGGACAGAGTCGTTACTGCGCTAAAGACTGGGACACACACCGCACTCACATGGATCCACAGTTCCACACACATTCATGCCAATATGCAGTGATGCGCGGTGTGGCTGGCTAATAAAATCACTTTAGTCTTCATAACCACTTTAGCCTTGGATGCCGCCATCAGTGGAAGGACAGACACACACACACAAATACACAATCAGGTACAGCAACGAGCAGTGAGCGGTCCAGCCCTTCCATTAGCCAAATGAAGTGGCTCGCTAAGATGGATGACATGGCATCACCTCAACCACCAATCACAATATCACCCCTAAAAAACCTTCCACTAAAAGCCCCACCCCACCCCCACCCCACGCTTGCTGCTCCAAATGGACGACGAGCGTTCCAGAGCCCGTTCGACCCACACACAACACTTTTATTGGTCTGGTTATTTATCTCTTTAATGCAATTGGCTGGAGTGGATGCCTATGGATGTGGAGAGGTCCTAAATCACGGTGGGTTAGGGGGGCAGCGCTGTGATTAAAAGAACTTTGGCTCCACAATGACAGTGGCACAGAGTGGATAGTATGATGTCTGTCTGCATTCAGAACAGGTCCGAAGAGGGGAAGGAGTACAAGGAGCTAGAGGACAGAAGCTCCTGCTTGGAAATGACACAGGAGATTATTGATACATCGACTAAAAGTTTTTGTTTTGAAATAATATATAAAGACCACGTCAATGCCTAGAACCCACAGCAATTTTTCACATAGAATTTAACACGTTTTCCCAGCTACTCAGTGATTAATGACACATTATTAGGTGGCATTTTACCATGAGAAAATAAGACATTAAAGAAACTTTTTGGTTAATTCAAAAAAGATAAATTAAAGACAATGATGAGTTTGTTGTCTCCCCTAAACATAGACATGAAGGTAAATGTTGTTTAATTAGTATTCTACCAGGCTTCCATATGTATTTTTAAATCATCTCTTAAATTAAATTTTTTTCTCTTTGGCTTTTAACTCAGCTTGAGATGTTGGCTTTAATTTCATTTTATTGTTTTATGGTTTTAACTGTTTTGTTGCTTTGATTGTGTTTTATAAATGTTATTCTTGTTTTGGATTTTTACATGTTTTACCTCTTGTGTTTTTATTTGTTGGTGTAGAGCGCGTTGGTCAACGATGTTGTTTTTAAAGTGCTCTATAAATAAAATTGTATTGTATTTCTTATCGGCTCAGTGGGTACGCTATCATTTGAGTTGGCAACAACTTCTTTCTTCAGCAGTATTATTCATTCAAGCAAATGTTCGGATGCAGCAACTTTTTTGTTGTGAAATTAAAACAACGACAACCTAAAAGTGTGGCGGTAGCTTCAAATCAATAACTCAGATATTTTGAAGATTTGGAATGGTCATGAACAATTAATATCTAACCTGTTATAGAAAGCTCTTTGCAAAGCCTCAGTTCTGACCAGATCGATGAGCTAATGGCTAGCTTAAACAGGACAAAGCCCAAAGTGGACCGTTGTCATCCTAAAACAACTCCAAACTCCAAAGTTTTATAGAGGTTTATCCAAATATTTATAAATCTATTCACTGCTGCAAACTGCATAACAAGATTGTTTACACTTCATTTATTTGAAGCCACAAATAGTGGCAGCAGCAGCTAACTATAGCACTTTCAGCAGCAATGTCAAGATATCTCTGCCAAAACCAAATTGTAATTGAAAAGTGACAGCAATTTAGTGTTAAATTCCATGAATAAAATTAAACTATTTCTTAGAAATAAAGTTAATATTGTTCATGACTTTACCACAAAACCTCTCTTCAACAGCTCTAAACTATCCCTTTAATGCATGTAAAACAAATTTTTAGAGCTTTTCAGGATATTCATGTCACATATTGATGTGATATCAGGCGTAAAGTTCGCCTTTTTTTAAAGATCTAAAAACCTTGACCCCTCTGTTGGTGACAGATCTCTTGCTTTAAAAACAGCTCTGTCTCTCACAGAAAAGGGCAAAAACAAATAATTTCTTCTTTTTTTATAATTAAATGTCTCTATTGGATAACAAATCACTAAAAAAATAATCTTTAGTAAAACAAAAAAATGTAAACACAGCGTAATAAAACTCTTGTTTGCGGCATTAAAATCTCGCTCTTCTTCTCTTTTTAACTGTTCGCTCCCAGAAGGTCAGAAGAAAGTGTTTATGGGTGGAAGGATGCAGGTACGGGCATCCATAAAACAGTCAGTGTTTTATGGGCAGCGGCAAGGCCCGGGGGTCTGTCAAGGTTTATGAGAGCTGAGGCCCTTTAAAGGAGGAGTGTTTAAGTGTGGCATTAACATAAAACAAGCCATGGTGTCTGTCTTCAACGGACCTCAAATTACCACAAGAATCTGAATCTAAAGGAAACTCTCTGTTTGGGAATAGAAATAACAACTACGTCACGTTTAGACAAACACTATTTGTGATGATTTATTTGGTGACAATTTAACAAGGGCAAAATACTGTAATTTTTTCTTAACGCCTTTGCAGCGGTGAGCAGTAGATGTCAAAAGCTTATAACATAAAGCATGAACAGTGCCTTCTGCAATCCTTTGTAGCATAAAACAATAAAACACACAGTATCACTCAGTTTGAAAGTCATGTTGGCCTTCATCATTACTGGACTTCTCACAAGCCAACACTTTGTGCCAGCCCTGTCCAGCCCCTACAACTTTCATTTATTTAATTTTTGCCTTTCTTACTCTGTAGGCTGAAAAAAAGCAATAAATGCAAACAGAAACGACTCAACTCCCCAGTAGAACCCTGCATGTGTTTGAGGATATATATATTGTTTTGTATTATTTGTACACGGCAAACAGAAGCAGCAGAAAGCGTAGAGAAGAGATGGGAGGACACAAATGGGGTGGAGGGATGGGGAGAATTGAAATGTGCTGGGACAGCGGTACCACCCCAAAGTGAGTCATAGGACACACTGTCAACAGCCATCCAACATCACACACTGACTCATTATGCTGGAGGAGAGAAGATGACAACAGCAGCCATGATCAAGGAGAATGGGAAAGGCATGCTCATGACAGACGTAAAGAAAGAATTCAGCGAGCAATTATTGTGGTGGCACAATACAATAATGACTGCTCAAAACCCCTCAAATGCTGACTGAAACATCACTGTCAAAGGGAGCGTTTTAAAGCAAAATATTCCAATTATTTTTCTTCTTGGGTGATTTCTGATCAGGTTTAGTCTTTTTGCACAAGAAACCGCAGCATTCATCAGTTTAGAAAATGTCCACAAAGTGACAGTCTCCCAACCTGGCAGGCCAGATGGTTTGTTCCACGGAACCATCTGGTAAGTCTCAGTTAGGTTTAGAAAAAGGCAGATGTGGTCAAGAAATACTTGACCGGTAATTGGAGAACCCGTTGATCCATCATGGGCTAAGCCTCAATCTCTCAGATCAATGAAGCGGCGCCAATTGGTAAAATCACACTCATACTGAAAGCAAAAGGGCAAAAACAGCTTTTTCATTGAGATAATCCTTCATTGCTATTTTTAAAAAATAAAAAATACTCTGGTACCATAAGCATCTGTGCTGAGCTCTTGAACTATCTTTGTTGACTGTTGTCATATCTACAAACACACTAGTAACTGCTAGCATAAGATGCTAATTGGTGCGTAACAGCTGTGTCCTAAACACAAACACATGGAGGCTTGGTGGGTAGAAAGAATAATTCTCTAACGATTGTGACTATCTACCACGAGCAGAAATCCATATGCCAAAGGTAATATGCATATTTAAGGAGGCAAGAGGGGTGGATGGATGGGTCAAAGGTGGTCTTCAGCTTCAACATTTTAATCTGAGGTGGAAGGAAAATCAGCAATATTAATGCCACCTGTGTAAGCAAAATTATTCTGACTGCTTACGAAGAATCCGGACCTGGACTGTTGATACAAGGTACAAATTTATGAAATAAATTGTATACATCAGAAGGGAGAATGTCATGGTCTACAGGTTTTGTGTTCTGGTTGGTTAGGCAGATCTTGGAGCTATGGTTCTGTGCTTTTATTTTATTTTCCTTGGCAGTTTTGTACCCTCTATCAGTTTGACTTGTTTTTCTTCCTCCCTTTACACACGCTTTCAGCCACTGACTGCAATTCAGCTGTTGTTTATTTGCCATTAGTTCCATCAGTATATAATCTGCCCCGTTTCCTTTACTCTCCACCATCATCCTTTGTCACTACATCAGTTCCTCCTCCATAGTCTGCCTTCCCTTAATTTCTTAGCTGCAGCCAGTACAAAGAACAGTACTTATGTTTACCCTTCAGTGTCCTGCCTCCTGCCTGCTTGCAAGGTGAAAACAAATACAATGTCTAACAACCAACACAACGCATCATCAAATCTGTAAATCATTTTGGTTTTCTAAAATATAGAATTGAAAAAAAAAAAAAGTCTCTACAGCAGTAGCACGGCTGAGATGTAATGAGGAATGGTTGATGCTACTGCAGAGCTAGCACAAGCAAGAACACACAAAATACAAAATAATTAACTATTACTTAAAATTCACAGAGTCACTCACAGAGTGACTGAAAGTGACAGCTTCTGTGATATGATACACCAGAGTTACGGTTAAAGACAATAACTCGGCCGCATTTCACCTACAATTTGTTGCTGTGTCTATACTGAACCAAGTCAAACAAGTATAAACTGCTACATTCATTATTTTCTGTGCTAATATTTGTGATTTGGAAGTTAGTCAATCCATTTATATTAAAGTAGCTCATAAGTAGTTTTTTTTAATAAACATGGCTTGAAAAACTGAACGTTAAAGAACTGCTTCTTATCACATTATCTGTCTATTACTGTGCAGGTTTAGTAAAGCACATATTGTTTTGGGGGATGCAGTGAAAGTTGACAGGCTTACAGAGGGCTTTTGTATTTGTGTTGTATATTTTTGATAATTATCTGAATCTTTCAGGATCCTTCAGGAACTGTCCCCTGGCCAGAGTTAGACGCAGGACCCTTAGGTCAGCAGAGCAGGAACCATTTATTTGCCTTTTTTTCCTTCACCACGGCTGTATTATCTTCTGTGATGCCATTTGTCTGAGACCAGCCGAGCCGCCAGTGAGACAGGGCGGGGTAGAGATGAATGATGGGACCCGAGACATAGCCAGTTTTGCTTCACTGACAAACTGGGGCAGGAGCTGGAGGGATGAGTCAAGGAGAAGGGAAAGAGCGGGGATGGAGGCAGGGCTGGGAATGAATACATGTGGGATATTCTTTGGCAGCCGGTTCGCCAGAGGACACAATTTACAGCACCTGTTGGCTGTGACTGATCAAAGGAGGAGCAGAGAGGTTAATGGTTTGTGCTACCGTGTATAATACGGAATGGAGTGATTGGGATGGAGGAGAGAGTTAAAACTGGAGAAAAATTGCCCGTGTGAAAGCATGAGAGGGAAATAGGTGGTGGAGGATAATAAAGACAGAGCAAAAAGAAGAATAAGAAAAGACACAAGAAGCACAGGAGAGCAAAATAAGGAGAGAGTAAGAGAGTAAGAGAGTGTGAGACGAATAAGAAGAAAAGGTCGCTGGAGCAGGCATGTGTGAGGAAAAGAGACGGAGGGAATATATATTTGTCCCCTGATGGGAGTGTGTTAGGAGTCCATCTGAGGAAAAATGAGATCAGTAGCTGACTTAATGGTAGAGGAAGACTTTGCTGCCCTGCAGCTCACATCCTGACTCAATACCATCTCCCCCTGCGCTGCTGCGCTCACACAACCTGAAGCCCATATATTCTGTACGACAATCTGGCGTGTTTGCAGGTGCTCATGTGTGCACACATAAAGTCCCATTACCCATGCTGCTGTGCCACTCCACCTCTCCATCAAATGTCCAGGGTAGTCCCCCGCAATCTCTCATCCTCAGTATCTGTTTTACTACAGAGGAACTTCCTCACAGAATCCCCCACCAAATCATCCATCCACAAAACAAACAGAAAACAGTTCTACGCTCAGTTCTCAATTTAATATAAACACACAATGGAGAGGAGTAAGGTGCACATGTGTGGTTAGAACAAAACTAGATCTTTTTTGTACACGTGTAACATTAAGAAGTATTCTAACACAATCCTTGTAGCGTCACAAGCTGCTCAGTTAGAAAAAAAAACATGATTAAAAGACCAAACAACCTTAAAAGTAAAGCCAATATCTCACTGACATGCAACTGTCTGAGATTCAAAATTGCAATAAAAATGGTCAATTTTCAGTTGGAGTCTGACTAAAATCGGAGTGTTTGTGAGCAAGCGACCAGCGACCTGTGGCTGCATTCTGAGTGGACAGTTTCTAAAAATCACAATCTATTTTTCTGTGAACGACATGCACATTAATTCATTGCCCATCTCTACCAACATCATACCCACCATTACGATTTAATCTACTAGAATAAACTTCTGAAATGAAAAGAGGCACATTTCTACCAGGTTTTTAAAATTGTTATTATTGTTTTCTGAATAAGCCCAAATTTCAAGGCAGAAGAAATTTGTCAACTAAGTTCTTGTCAAATAAGGCATTAAGCTCTTAAAATAATGAATATGTTTGCAAAAAAACACAAGCAGGGAAGGTTGTGCTTTCTCTGCAAGCAGCATCTGCTTCAATACAACTGCACTGGGACTCTGTAGCTCGTGCATATTTACCCACCATTTCCTGGACAAAATGTAGGCTATTAATTAGTGTGTTGACCTGTTGTTGCTAAATCACTTGTTGTAAAATGACACTACTTATCATTTTTTTTCACTTATCCAGTAAGGCGAGGGTCAGGCGCTCAGTGCTGGCGTGATCCGCTGACAGTGGCAGGTGTGGAGTTTGATTAGGGCAGTACACCTGTCAAACGGTAATGCAGGTGTCATAAGGAGAGCTCAGGGAGGAAACCTTTGTGAAGCTGAGAGGAAACTTTGCACTGCGACTGAACAATTGCAGGAGGGTTTTCTTCACAAACCCTTAAATAGTAACAAATAACTAGTAACAAAAAGTAATCAGGTGGCAAATCACAGAAATCTCTAGTGCTCTAGAATTATGAAAACTAAATTAAGACCAAGACTGGCTTGAGACGCCCACAACAACTCTGCAACTGTGTTGAGAGAGAATTTGTTTTGCTAATATTTCGAACATGCTCAAAATTCAAGCAACAAGACTGTGAGCTCCTGCAACTCATGCATGGAAGATGAGAACCCCTGCGAATATTCAGAGACATTTTGGAAATTTTATCAAATGCCATTCACAATTAGTCGCCAACAGTCACAGCCACTGAAATATTGATTTAAGTGGTACTGATTAATGATTTTTTTTTCACTTACCCACTAATGTTTAGTTTATAACTCCATGTAAAAGCTAATTTGTGTTGCTTTACAAAGCAACGTTGATTTCTATCCAGTAAGCAAATGTACCTAAACCAGGTAAACATTCCTCTCTGCTTAACACGCTCGTACATTACTGCATAACACAATACGCTGCTGTTGTTTGCCTGATGCTGGGGATGTTGTGTTGGAGCGTGCCAGAGGGGAACTAGATGAGGAGGGAGAGGACGGTGAGCCATGAGGGAGGCAGATTAGACTGCCTCGAGGCTCCTGAAGAGTAAGAAAGAGAGGAGGAGAGATGAGAAGGGAGTGCAGAAAAGGTAGCTGGTTAATAAACTGAGATTACACTGTCACCGGGTTTACCTGATTACAGCACTGAAATGGAAGGCAATCAAAATACATGCTAGCATAGGCTGACAACCAAAGAGTCCAATGCAGCAGCTGCAACAGACTGAGCTGCATAAGGTGTGTGTGCATCACATTAGAGGGGAAGAAATACATCAAATGTATTAGCAAGTTCACCACAGCCTTTCCTCCTCCTCAGTCTTCTCTGGTTCCAAAGCAATCAGCCCTACGCTCATATAATACATAGTTTCTCCTTGCTCAGACTTTCCTCTTGATCTATCTTTCATGTCTTGACTGGAGCATATGAGACCGAGCCAGCACACGCAGCACTGCAGCACTTGTATCGGGTCCCAAAATGATCCCGGCCTTACAGGACAAGGAAGGCGAGAGGAGTTAATTAATCACAAGCGTCTCATTTTCTCTTCACAACACTCTCATTTACTCTGTGGCTCATTTTTATGTCACTTTTCTCTGATCTGTCCAGCTAGATAGATTCGGGAGATAGTGTCATTGATTGTCGGTGGATGTTAAATAGGAGAACGATCTGGTGGCTTTTTCTGAGGCATTACAAGTGGACACCTGCTTTATTCTTTGCTAAATTAAATGGGCAATATAACCCTAATGGCATCAAGCTGCTCATTTAGAGAGAACAGATATTGTGCAACGAGAGTTAGAGCTACACAGGCTGTTCTTAAAACTACAGATGTAATCAGATGATTAACAGAAAATTATTCAACAAATGTTTCAATGACTGATCAGTGCAGGTTTACCTTTATGTATGCAGATTTTCAGCATTTATCTGTTTTTTTTTTCTTTTAAAACTAAATACTACAGAGTTTTGAGTTGTTTATAGCACAAAATGATCTGAAGACATCGCCTGAAAAATGGTGCTAAATATTTCCAAGGATTTTCTCATCTTTTATTAGTAAGTTCCAGCCCTACTTTCTGCTGTTCCAATTTTCTCTAAATGCCTTTCTGATTAACAAAAACACATCATTATGCATTGTAAATCAATCCCCTGTTAGGTTTGCTCCTTTATTAGAATTATCACATTTTTTGAAAGATACTTCATCTTCGAAGAAAGGGAATTTCACTTCCCTGCCCAAGAGAGAGGGACAGCGTCGAGTCGATTAGTCATTTTTGGGAGCATCATTTGTATTAATAACAAGTGGGACTGTGCCTACAGCTGCGCCTCAGCTCACGTCCCTGTGATGAATGCTTTATTGGTCGGTGTCCAATATTTCTCGAATATTCATTATTAGTATACATACAGTGTATTGATTTTGCGCAGTCATGGGTTTCATTCCTTATGGCAGGTCCTTTTAATCCATACGAACAGTGTGTGGAAATAATTCACTGCTAAGAGAAGTTAACGTGGTTACAGGAGCACAATATGTTGCTGCAGGGCTTTTTAGTAGTGAGACTCTGCGGTGAAAAACAGTGGCAGTCAGAACATCAATATACAAACTTGTTTCAGTCTACATCCACTTCAATCTGTGAAATTAGTACACGGCCCACGGGCCTCCTTCACAGGCGTCTTGCAGAGCCGCAGCTGGATCTGGGCGTGAGTTAGAAGAAGGCAGATGAACGGAGCAAAAAGCAGGAGTAGGAGGTGGAGAGAAGCCAGTAGAAAGTTATGAAATGTGGCCCCCCGAATAATCAACGCCCAAATCAATTTGTTCACCGTCCAAGAGAATCGGGTGGACTACAGAGGAATGTGTTTAGTGGGCGGCCGCTCAGCTCATCCAAGTCCATATCTCAGACAAACATGCAACAGCCAGAGAGGAAGCCGGAGTGTGGAAAGAGATGACCAGGAGGGATGGGACCGCTGAGAGGGACACACTCACAGAAACACACAGCCTCCCTTCTTCCTTAGTTTTGATAGAAGCTGCCATGCACATATATTTCCATATTTTTTGAATCAAGGGAGTCTTTTAACTCCATTCAAACCTCATGCATTTTTAACAATAAGCACTTGTTTCACTCTGCAACATAAAATAAGGCCATAAACATGAGGGCAGTTAAAGAATGCACATTATAACAAGCCTGTGTCTCTTTACATTTAGCACAACACACCAGCACCCTGAGTTGAACACATTACAGGACTGTGTTGAAATATGTGCAAAACTGAATGTAAATCTCAGAACATCAAAAAAACAAAACAAAACAAAAAAAAAAAACCGTCATTAAAGCAAATAAAAATAACACACCTCAGATGACTCCAACATTTAATGGCAAAGTGTTAAAAACAGATCTCACGTGATCAGCTAGAGCTTGAAGTATGTGTTGGAAATGACTCTCAGCTACTATCACACCAAATTTTAGCTCAATATCTGTAAAACTGGCAGAGTTATACACGTTTGTTTTGTTTGTTGAGGTTAATTAGTTGTGGCAGCCATCTTGAAAGAGGTTCATTCCAAAGGTTAATCAGCTGTAAATGTACATCCAATTATTATTTTCCAAGAGTTTCTCTAAAATCCACCCACTGGTTTATGAGATATTTTGCTAGCGCTACAGACAAATGAACAAACAAACACAAGATAAAACATTACCGCCTTTTGCCTTTGGTGGTGGGCAATAAATATGCTTCAATAAGTTCACATTCATTAGATGTTCTTTAGGTTGGCTTTATCCTGTCATTCCTGATGTTTTTTTTAAACACATGGTGGTGGATCTTTAATGGATGTAGCAGAAAGGGAGCTTTGAGAGATGCAGCCGTACCAGAGCAGAAAGGCCTGCAGGCAGCAGTCGGCCCGCTCTGCCCTGCTCAATAAAGGCAGTCATTTCATGACCCCACCTCTCGGCATTTTGATTTTAATACTTTTTTTTCTTTCCTTCTCCCCTCCCTTTTTTAGTGTTTTCTTCGTCTTCAAAAAAAATCCCTTCGCTTTTGTTCAAATTCCTGTAGATCCTCCCCTCCCAGAGCAATGTGCCTGTTTTCTCTCTCATATTTTCCTGAACAAGTGGAAACAACGTTGGCCTAACATGCGGAGAAAACAGATGCCGACCTAAACAAATTTACAAATATCTTTTTTCTTACACTGACTAACTGGGTGAAGGGCCCTGCTCCTGATTAATTATGTAGATAGTTTCAAGTAATAAAATAAAAGAACATTCTAGGAAGAAAATTA
>JAOXNZ010000002.1:9631324-9647248 GCA_028566095.1 Kryptolebias brasiliensis | reverse complement strand
AATGAAGGGGAGACCCGAGTTCTGTTCAACCAGTTACACACACACACAGACACACTCCTACAAAAAAAAAACACAAAACAACAAAAAACAGCCCTGTCTATTACAGGATGTGCTATTTTCCTGCAGGCAGTGGCGAGGCAAAGGTAAAAGACAATAATGAAAGTGTGGGAGAGGGCAGGTGGGAGGGCTGAGGATGAAGGAGGAGAGGAGAAAATAAACAGGACCCAGACAGAGACCCAAAAAAAAAAAAAAAAAAAAAAAAGAGCGAAGGACGGATAAGTCAGAGAAGAACGTGAGTGGCAGGCGACGGTGCGGGGCTATCTGGGCTCAGTCTGTTCAGATCCACTGACATTTACAGAGTGGCCAATCACTCTTTGCCATCCCTCCCCTTGAAAAGTTCAAACGCACAAAGATCCACAGAGGAAAAGCTAAGCTGCGTGGATTAACACTCTCTCACATCTCTGCAGGCTTCACGCCCATCTGTGTGCATTGCAGCTGTCACTCTGTAGGTTTTCATGTCAGACCGGCTTCATGTCCTTCTCACACCTGTGGCTACATTTTAACAACCAAGGACAGGTTTTCAATGTGCTTCAGAAACACGGCCAAACTTTCACGTTGTCTCTTTTCGCCATTGATATTGTTCTTGCAAATCCGAATATAAACGCTCTCAAAGAAATTACAATCGCTAGTCTTTAAAGATGTTTATATTTTCATTTTATTTAAAAAAAACCATCACATTGTGAGGAAAAAACAATTAGTTAACATACTTTTTTTTTTTTTTTTAAAGTGGGTTAAAAAAAACTTAGGGAATGAAAAATGGCCCACCACCTTTCATACCAGAGTTTTAAACCAAGATCATGTTATGCTGAGAAGGAATGGAGTTATAGCCATTTTGGTCAAAGCTTGTAATCAACAACATGCATGATCTCATGCAATATTGCAAGCTCTTGCATGATCTGTTAGTGACTGAAATGTGTGTTAAGGTTGGTTCTCAGCTACAGCCACAGCAAATTTTAGCTCAGTATCTGTAAAATTGATTGCATTATAGCCATTTTTGTGTTGGTTAAAGTCAATTACTTGTGGTAACCACCTTCAATTTGGCTGACTCCAAAAGTTAAACAGTTGTAGATGTACATTCAATCATTACTTTCTGAATGTTTCATTAAATTCTGCCCAGTGGTGCTAACAAAAAACCCAATGAACACAAGTATACATTCAATACATTTCAGATCTCAAACAAACGTATCTGAGAGCAACTTAGTCAAATGAAAGAGTGTTGACACCAATAGTTAATACCAAATACTTTGAAAGGTGGCTTTTGAGTTTTCAAAGTTAGATACTGTACTACATTATCTGAAAGAGGAATTTAGTCCAAAAAAAGATAGATAGTGATGTTAAGTTTTCAACTATAACATGATCAAGTTTAGGCTCTGACAAATAGAGAAAAAAAACAGGAGTATAGGTACTACAGAGGGTGATTACTGAATGAGAACAGCTGAGCTGATTTTAGATAAAAGGCAAGTATGAGTGGAGGTGGAAGCAGGAACTGAGGAATCTGTAGGCAATATGCTGGTGTAGATTCTCAGTCATCCAGGACATGGTAAATCCAAAAAAGATTAAAAACAAAAACAACTGGACTTCTATTCTGTAGTGGAAGACGTTTCGGTTCTCATCCGAGGAGCTTTCTCAATTCAATTCAAAACGTCTTCCACTACAGCATTAAAGTCCTAGTTGGTTTTGTAGTCTTTTTTGCAATCTGTAGGCCAAAACAGAAGGACAACAGAAGTGAAATCCAAGAAAAGCAAACAGGAAACACACAAATACAAAGACTAACACTAAAAACCAAACATCGTGCCAAACTTTGAACACCAAAATCCCAGTTAAAACCTAAAAAGTTCATGCAAAATACATCAGACATGTCAACAGAACAGAAACCATTCAAGTACTTTCTCAAGATAACTTGAGAATAATTTCGACACCTTCACTTATTATGTCTTAGGGGTTTAGTGCTTGAACTTTCTCCATCCCTCGTCTCTCGCCTCCCGCTCACACAGAGCACCTCTGCCTGCAAAGATGATGGTCAGCCTGCCCTCTGCGTCGCCTCTTAATCAGACTGTTGGCTCTGACCGCCCAGAATTGCATCAACCTTTCCGACCCCGGTTTCTCCGCTGCTTCCAGAGGTCAGCCTCACATCTCCGCACCGTCTCTGAAGCAGCTGCAGGCTCTCTTAAATTAAATCTAATTCTCTCTCTTCCTACCTCTTTGTTTTTATCTCTCACTGGCTTGATTTATTAACCTAGGCGGGATCTTTCACAGCTCAGACTTCAATTGTTGGCATTTTTTCTCCTTTCTCTGAGCAGTGCCTAAGTTTTACACATCACATTTTAATCTAGGCATATTGTTTGTGTCAGTCAATATTACTAAGGCCTACACTTATGACACATGATTAAGAAACAGGCAGTTCTTTTGAGCACAGGTACAGAGGGCAGGCAAGCATAGCTCGCTTGATTGGGTTCGATTGCAGGACAGCTGCAGTGTAAACAACACTGATTGCACATTGTCTGCAGGAACTCTTACTTAGTGTCCAAGATTATGGTCTGTGTCTTTGTCCAGGGGCTTGTAAACAATGAAAATCAAGAATTTAAATAAATAAATCAAACTGCATACAAGTTTTACAAAGATGATTATATGACCAAAACAACGGCACACAGTTTAATATTTTGTCAGACCACCTAAAGCTTTGATTACAGCATGATTTCATTTAGCCTTAGTAAGCTGATGAAATGTCACAAAATTAAATTTTGTCTATAGCTGAATTAGTCTTTTGCTAAGATTTCAAGGGGATGACGCAAGAGTCCGACAACTCTTTTTGCAGCCCATCCCAAAAACTGTCAGTCCAGTTAAGGTCTGAACTCTGTGGTGGCCGATTTATTTCTCTCGTACACAAACTGTTTATTCACAGGCTGAGTTTGATGAATCCTGGCATTGGCTTCTTGAAATATATCCACACTATCAGGGAAGAAGAAAAAAAAGAAATCTATTAACGGAGCAACCTGTTCATGGGGCATATTCAAGTTGTCAGCTGACTTCATTTTATAGCCAAACAACATTACTGAACGTCCATCTAACCAACTAAGCAATAAGATTAAATAACTTACTGAAATATTGATCACTGCAATCTTTTCCAATAGGAGACTGATATATATGCTGAGTTTAATCCAACTACTTGTTTTGTTGAATCTACACTCACGAAAAAGACTTTTGGAAGCACAAAAATGGCTATGACTCAGCCAATTTTACAGATATTGAGCTAAAATGTGGTGGGGTAGTAGCTGAGACTGAGCCCCAATAAATAATATGAGCACTACACGTCTAGAAGAATTTTTGCTTAAAACATTGGCATTACCTTTTAAAGCTCTCTGTTAGCAAAATACCTCTGAATCACTTGATGGATTAATAAAAACTCTCAGAAAGTAATCATTGGATGTACATCTACAACTGATTAACTTTTGGATTCAACAATATTCAAGATGGCTGCCACAACTAATCAACCTTTTACCATTTACAGATATTGAACTAAAATTTGATGTGGTAGTAGTTGAGAGTGAATGACAGCCCATACTTTGTGTGTTAACACATCTTGCGAGATCCTGCGATATTGCATGAGATCATGTATAACGTCTTTTAGAAGGTTTGACCAAAAGAGCTCTAATTTTGTCTCTTCACAACTAATTTCCTGGGTTATTACTCAGACAAAATGCTTCCATCTAACCCTAATATCTTAATATTCTGACCTTTAAACTAACCCCAAGATTTGACTCTAGAAAAACAAATGAAACCTTTTTAGGTTCTCATTTTACGTTTAGCTATATGAATCCAATGTAAAAAATGATAATGATGTGTGTGTGTGTATTTTATTTTCCAAATCTCTGGGCCAAAAGGCAACATCATGGTCACTTTTTTATCTTGTCTTGTTTGGCAGATTGCCCTAAAACAAACAAATATTTGACTGCTTACGCTACAACTGATCTGACTGCCAACTGGCAAAACTGCCAAGTTTTGCCATTTTTATCCTTTATTATTCATTATTAAATGAGCACAGGCTAACAACTGGCAATAAATGATCTTCTTTGACACCCTGCTGTGAACTGGGAAGGCATGCAACAGCCTCCTTCCCTAAGTTCAATCCTTTAAATTTTTCCACCGCTACAAACTGACTTGACACTTCCGGCACTATGGCATGAAAGATGAAGATGAAAAAGGCAGAATTATCCATGAGAGCTCCGTTCTGTCTGTGTAGAAAGATCAAAAACATGTGTAGGGCTTTGGTCTGATTTTTAAGTCAGCAACCGTCCACTCAGGTGGACAAAAAGCTCTTCAATGGCCTAAAGACATCAATAATAAGTTCTTCACCAACACACATGCTCATATACAGGCAGGATACATAAAGATCTGCTTTCCTGACCTCTAATTTAGATTCTCGATCCAATATATTGCCTGATGCTGGGTTCCTGAATCATTCCCTCAGGTATGTAAGCTCTTCATTAAAGCTGTGGCAATCAGAGAGGTAAAAAGTACGGCTCCTCATAAAGAGAATGGATCACTTCCCCCATCTTTCACAGAAAGCTGTTTGCAAGAGAAGACACTCTCCTCCATTTTCATTAGCAGCCTGACTACTATATATTCTCCATATAATTGAGGTTGAAACCTTCTGCTCTGTAATGGTTCCTTCCATAACAATCTTTTAAAAGTGAAAGCCTGCCATCCTTGGGTGATGTGTGATAAGAGCTCGGGTTGCACCATTTGTGTGCGCGTGGGAGCATTTGCGTTTGTGTATGTTGCTATCAGAGGAATCACTTCT
Organism: Kryptolebias brasiliensis; assembly: GCA_028566095.1. Classification (NCBI taxonomy): domain Eukaryota; kingdom Metazoa; phylum Chordata; class Actinopteri; order Cyprinodontiformes; family Rivulidae; genus Kryptolebias; species Kryptolebias brasiliensis. The sequence continues at coordinate 9,642,387 of JAOXNZ010000002.1, read as the reverse complement.
TGTCATCTTCGTCTCAAGCGGGTTTTCAGAGCAGGCTTTGAATAAACAAAGGCGAACCCCCCCCTCCTTCTCAGAACTAATATCTGAAAAATGAAAGGCAGAGATGAAAACTCCAATCCAGGCCCTATCAGCTGACAAGAAACTAAAGCTAAAAGTTTAGATTTATAAAGGTGGTTCGGTTTTTTATCATGAACACCTGTGCATTTTTTTTACTACTGCTATTTGACAAAATAAGCCTAATCTTCTGAAATCTGCTTTTATGCACCCGTTTATGCATATGAGTTTAGACATTTCCCAAACACTGATTTATTTGACTTCTTTTATGTCGCTTTTATGTTCCATCCTTTAATGATGTTTTATGCTCGTTGTTGTTTTATGATAAGATGTTTGTGCAAGAAGGAGATTATAATATTTACGATTGTTTTATGAACTACAAACCACTTTATAGACCTGGCTTAAAGCAATAACAGCAGGGCTTTTACTTTTGGGAAACTGCAGGCATTTATTCATTAACATGAGGTGGTTACTTAATTGCCTTTGTGCTCTGTAAGCAGAGCACTGGTTCAGTTGAACACACATGGCCAGGGTTCAGTCAAACTAGTCCCCGCAGGTGCAGCCTGATGAAACCTTTCACATCTCAAACAGTAGAACTCAAACACAAGCTGCACATTTTCCTATCATCTTTGGTTTCTCTGTGTTCCTTCATCAGATTTAATCACAAATGAAGACATCTGAGGGAGACTTAGTCTGATAAAAGGAAGTTTTCAAGATCCAAACTTAAAGAAAAGTCAAGATGGTCGATGGTTAATTTATGCTTAAATATCTAATGGAATAAGAATAAGTCATAAGAAATAGGGGGCAAACAATCTGTTCTCTTAATTATTGCAGAAATTCATCAAGAAGATGAAAATCATGACAACTCCTTCATACCATTATCCAAACCAATGAAAACAGGTCCTTGTATTTTTTTGCTTAAACCCATTAGCTTACACCATCAAATCTTCCTGCAGCCTGGAAAACTTAGCCCTCCCTTAGCCCAGTTGATTTGTGGCCGTGTGTAAATTGGAAGTTGCTGTCTGACTCAAAGCAGAGTCATAAATAGGAGAAAGGAGAAGACGACAGCACTCTGCCACATTCGGACAGAATTGATGGACGGCAGCAGCCTCACGCAGATGAGGAATGCTTTCTTAATAACTGTCGTCAAAATGCATCCCTCCGCTCGCTCCCCCAAGCCAAAGTGTAACATACCAAAGAAATGTGTTCACAGGCAGAGAAATAAACCAACACGCAAACAGGTAAAAGCTTTTTACTCATGCTTGCTTCATTTATTGTGTTTTTATAGGTGTTGGATATGGAAAAAAAATGAACTTCTGAAAACCTAATTTATGATTTTTGTAAGACAGGTACTTTGCTTATTTATTCACAGTGGAATGCAGCAAGTGAAACTAAATTAAATGTGTTAACTTGTTTTTTTTTTTTGCTGAGCTTAGTAGTGCCAGTTTTTGACACACGCGCACTCACACACAAGTTTGTATTTCTATCCTTATTAGGACAGTGTATTGACTTCCATTCATTTCTGTGGCCTAACTGACCCTTACCCTAAACCTAACCATCACCAGTACATACCTCACCCTAACCTAAACTCAATTCACACCTTACCCTTAACCAAAAAACAGCATTCCACTATTTTAGGACCAGGCTTTGGTTCCCAAAATGACTTGTTGCCCTGACAAGGTAGGTGTGTATACCAGGTGACGTCCTACAAAGGTAACAAAAAAACAGTCCCACACACACACACACACACACTGTATACAAATACAGCTTTCATGCCCTTCACAAACACACACATACAGTGCAAAAAAGTGACAGAAAACCAAGTTAATATGTGTTTTGTTTTACATTCCAATTCCAAAATACTAAATCTGAGAAGTAGAATTTTTGCTTTTTTATGTGTTATAATAGGATATATAATAACATATTTTATGTCTTAAAAAACAATAAAATCATAACCATTGTTCTTGGGGCAATATATGTCGACAAACGCTCTAAGCCACACTTCAGTCAAAACTACATGTACGTTTAGCCTCAGGGACTTTTATCAATCAACTCCAAGACACTTTCAGAGCATTTCTGAATTGTGTTTTCACTGCACTCTACAAAGCCAAATGAATCCACTGAGTCTTTGGTGTGGATCTGTCTGAGGAGCGACTCTGGGCTGCAGTAAACAACTGATTTGAAAGGAGGTGGTGTACTTTAGCAGCAGTCAAACAAGCATCTACAGTGTAGCACTTTTCAAAAGTTTGGAGCTGACCTGTGGGTGTTTTTTTATTTGTGCTTCAAATCAGCCTTGGCCAATTTTGAGAAGTAACACGGTCTCCTGAAATGAAACATGTCTCCTACGCAGTTTGTCATTTATCTCTCACACATTGTGCTCTCCAACACGCTGGAGTTAACCAGGATTTTTTTGCTCAACCCAACTTGCAAAGACAAAGCTTTGTAAATCATTGTAGAGGGGATCCACATGTTTTGGTTTTTCTTTACATTTTTACGCTTGCTATAGCCATAAAATAATATTTGTACACAAAAATGTAATCATTTTCTAGTGATCAAATGTTTGGTTATACTGTATAATTTTCCATTCCTTCACACAGATACTGAAACTGTTCCTCTCAAACTGTTGCTTTTAAATGAAGCTGAACACATAAAACGTTGACTCAGATCAGGTCACTTTCATTCCTCGGTCAGATAAAGTCTGTGTTTGCTTAAATTTATCTGAACATGTGAATACATTGTGCTCTCATATGTGCATCTTTAATGTATGTGTTTAGAGTGTTCGTAATAATGTGTGTTGGTCCCTAAAGGTTGATCACGCTTGTTCTGTAAAGTGATAAAGCCTCTGACAACAGTGATACAAACAGGAATGTGTGCAAGCTTGTGTGTTTTTGTACAGCCCAGCCCACCAGAGGACTATCAGTGTGAGCAGGTTTAAGAGAATAATAAATTTGAGAGGGGCGGGGAGGAGAGAGGCTGCAACCACCAATCGATCCCTCTGCTGTTTCTCAAATTAAGAGGGAGGGATGAGCGTGAGAGACAGAGAGAAAGACAGACAGAGACAGAGACACTGGGCTTGGTGAAGTAAGTGGTGGTAAGTTTCAGTTTGTGAAGAGGTGAGAGCGGTGTACAAGAGTTGAATGAGGCAGAAACTGAGACAAGAAGAGAGAAAAAGAAAGATGTAGCAGAGACGAGGGAAGTGAGTGGCGTGAAAGACAGACAAACAATCAGTCCAATTAAATGGCATCCCAGTGGAGGCAACTGTCTCTGTTCTCTTCTGCCAAGACTGCACAGCCTCTGCTTCCAAGGACACACTTCTTGACATGTCTCTGAAAGCACACAAACCTCACAGCACATTCATTACTTTTTTAGATTTATGAACAACACTGCATAAATTTATCAGAGCTCAAAGGTAACATCTTAAGAGATTTGCCACAAAAAAGACATTTACGCATCCAAAAGTATATTTGTTCACATCTCATGAGGTGCTCAGCCTTTGAAGGCCTGGGGACGAAGCGGTGCCAAAGATGGCTGGCGCCATCAGCTACTGGTCCCAAGGTGCAGATGTGTGCCAGAGGCTAACTCACTCATCTCTCCTCTGCCCACCCACCAGCTGCAGCTAAGGGGAGGCATACACACTCGCCTGGAGTATGATACACATCAATTACAAACACACACACACACACACACACACACACATACATTATGTCTACATGCAGAAGATGACAGGCACGCCTTACTATAGTAATGTAGTCATACAAATCTTTCTCTCTGTTTCTTGGTAGTTGGGCTTTGCTGTCTACAAATCTCAGAGCTTTAAGTGAATAAAAAGCATAAGAAACACTAACTGCATTCTCATAGAACTGACAAGCAAACCGGAAATCTGCATTAGGTACCTTTTTGTTACTAAAGATAATAACAGTAATAGTAATAATAATAGTAATAGTAATATAATAACAGGGACTGAAGTTTCCAAGTAAAATTATAACAATATAGACAAATATTAAAACAATATAAACAAAATGTGTTGCCATGACAATAAACAAAATGATTACTGATCATTAGTCTGCTGCCAAAAGGCAAAAACGGATGATTATGTTTTTCCCCATGTCTGTGTACCCTGATTCACTGGATCTATAACTGGTTAACTTTTGGAGTCAATCAAACTCAAGATGGCTGCCACAACAAATTGGCACTAGTCAACACACAAATGGTCAATTTTACAGATATTGAGCTAAACTTTGATCTGGTAGTAGCTGAGAGTCAATCACCTTCTCTGAGGGATCGCGCATCATGTTACTTGACCAAAATGGCTCCAACTGCGTCATTTTTCAACTTAAGACGATCTCAGTTTAAAAGTCTGGCATGAAAGGAGGTGAGCAATAAACATTCCTTCAATGAGTGCTATGCTTGAATTATCTATTTATTCATTTTTACTAAGGCACGTAGTAACTGTTTGTTATTGTTATTTATGGCAATATCTTTAAAAGAAGCACGAGAGCTGGATTTTTTACATATAGAAACTCAATTGGAAAAAGTGCTTTCATCTCTCTTTTACTGCTTTTAAGAAGAGATTGAGTGTTGTGCAATCCATTTTTTTTAAAGTTAAAAACACAATAAAAAAGTGTAATAACTACAACTACTGTTTTTATTTCACTTTTCCATGAGTAACTTTGAAATGTGTTATTTCAAAACGTGCATTAAAAAACTGATGAAAACCTATTACTTGAAACATTTCTGATTGATTTTTATTTGCAGCATTTTTCAACGGATTCATTTATACTGGCGTAGAATGTGCTGCAAAATTTACAGTGATGTTAAGGTTTATAAAATTGTGTTTGCATGAACCACTATAAACATTTTTCGACTGGAGTTAATTTAAGATGACAGCAATCTGTGGCAGCAGCTTGGACTAGTTATTAGCTGATCAATCCAGTCAGGTTTAAACTATTTCTCCAAACTGGGTTTCTTCAGCAATCTACATTAGGTAAGATATTTATTATTTGTAACTTTTCCACAGAACCCCACTTCAAAAGATATTAACTATCATGTTAATCATTTTTCTTTTGTGTAAGAAACTTAAAATACATATTTATTTTTACATTACTCAGAATTAAAGTAAAAAAAAAAACTAGAGCAAGTAGTCATAGAATAGAACTGAACACATCAGATACTCTGTCGCCCGCACAGCAATATCAGCCAGTTTAGGATCAATATTCAATATTAATATTGGATCAGTGCACCCTTGCTCTGTGGAAATATCAGCACATTCTGTAGGTGCATACACACTTAAAGTCAAAGAGTTCTCAGACACTCACAATCAATAGCCTTAGGGTCGGGGCTTAGCATCTCTTAAAGAAGCCAAGTAAACGACTAAGGCCTCTGGCTCTGGTGGCTTCGAACTACAGCAGACTGAGTCACTGATCAACTGTCTGTGGCACTACAGTGGGATTAGAGGGAAGCTGCATGTTGACATAGAGAAAAAAAAAATCGACATACTCTAATAATTCCCTTTCACTTTCTGCAGCGGCGTGAGAGGAAAACAGCAAATGGATGGGAATAATAGAGGTCGAGGGAGACGGTCCCCTATGAGTGCTTTTACCCCCCAAACAAAACATCCTATGCTCAAACACACAAACACATTAATGCACAAGGTTGTACACATGCAAGGGCACAGATATACATGTATAGACTCAACACACATGGACTGGATGGGAGCACATGATTCTTTTGACTGCAGCCTGAGTTACATGGGAAAAACACTGAGAAATAAAATGGGAAAATGTAAAAAGCTGAATGAGATATAGATCAAAAGACATGAGGGGAATGAAGGGAAATGTAGAATGAAAGTGAGAGTGTGAAAAGAGAGCTATTCAGGTTTTTAGCAGGTGATGAAGACTGAGAGAGAGACCTTGTTATACATTTTCTGGACCCCTTTAGATGTAATCTGGGCCTGCATGCAAACACGCCACCCAACTCTCAACAGGGTGCTGCACGTGGAGTGTGTGTGTGTGGGGGAGGCTGAAGGATTGGTTGCCAGTGAGATTCTGACAAATCGGGCCCCACTCCCTGCTGCCCTCAGTTTAGCCTCGACAAGTGAGAGAAAAAAAACAAAAAAACACTCGGCACCGACTAATTTTACAATCTTTCCCTCGTTCTCTCTTTCTTTCTTTTGTCATTGTCTTCTTTTGCTTGCATCCAAGTTGGATGATTGACTGTGATTTCTGCTGCTCACTGTACAAGTCATGACAATTTCTTTAATCAGGATTCCCATCTTAAGTGGACATAGAAACAGTTTCTTTCACAGTCACATCTTTTCCACTTTCCTTAGTCTTCATTTATTTTCTGCAAATTTTACTGCTCCTTCCATAAACTTGTCTTCTTTCCCTTCCTCTCAAGTATCTACGTGGACTTAACTAAATTCTCTTACTTTACTCTCCTTCCTATGCAGGCTGATGTGGTTGAGACCCGTGTTCTCATCTGGTGACAGCCAAACGGGGCCTGTTGTAATTAGTGTGGAATTCTAATGAGCTTATCAGGTCAAAAGCAGCTTAGTCCTGTAGGACCCTAGCAGGGTGGAAATTAGCCCAGACAAAACACACACACACTTACACAATAACACATTGTGCATACCAATGATACGAGCCCGATTCATTAACAAACACTCGTTGACAAACTCATGCTCTCCTCTCATAAAGGGATTAGCCCACTTTATATGACTCAGTTAACAAAAAGGCAAATTATTTATGTGAGTGGCAATAACAATAAAAAGGCCAACAGCAGTGATATGAAAGGATGTCACCTCAGTGAATGAACAAGTATCTGGAAAGGTGAATTACATATTAGAGAAGAGGAGTGTTGGGCTGAGTTTAACAAGGACAGCACAAATAATTATTTGTCATCAGTTACAGTATACAGATTAAACTAATCAGTGTTTTCCTCTCGTCATGTCACAAAAGGAAGTCTGTATTGTCCATTACTTATCTCCTTAAAAAGAAATACTTCAGATCTTTTAAAGGTTCTGTGGAAACCATATGAACAATTAATATCTCCCCTGTTGTAGATAGCTCTTAATACACCTTTACTCTGCCATAGGTTTCACATTACATAGTTACTCTAGCAGAAACATTGTGATAGTCTGACAGGAATGGTCCCAAGCTGCTTCAGAAGTGCTACAGCTAGCTGCTTCTGCCACTGTTTGCGCTTGCAAATAACCATAAAGCTCTATGTAAATAACCATAAAATGCATGTAAAAGTTTATAAAATAGCGCTGTAACGTTTGTGGACATTGGAACCAGAATGCATCAAAGAGATTTAAAAAAACTAATTTATTATAATAAATGAAAAAGAAAAGGCTGACGTGGCAGCAAACAAAAATCCTACAGCGGATCGCAGGGAACACGAGGAGGCAGACACAAGGAACTGACTTGACTATAGTAAGACCAAACATCACAGCAACAATGAACCAGCAGGGATACGATGAAAAAGAACTGAATATAAAGACTAGGCTGACGAGGACGTGGAAACAGGTGAGTGATTACCAACTAGGGATAGGTGAAGATGGGCGTGGCAGACTGACTGGAAAACTACTCAGCTGAGGGTAGGTGAATAGTGGCACAGGGAACACAAGGAACAATACTAAACAATAATATATATATTAACATGAAAACACAAGGAGCAAACTTAACACAAACATCACAGAAGAAAAAAATAACACAAAATACCCAAATCCTGACAAGCGTTTGCATGAACAGCTGTAAAAATGTAGGATTAAAGATGGCAGCAATCCACTTTGGTCTTGGTCCTGCTCAGATTGTTAGCCTGTCAGCATGACTAGAATTAAACTTTATTTCTCCATACTTAGGTTGCTGGAAGAGCTCTCTACCACAAACAAGCTATAAATTGTTTATAACCTTTCCACAGAAGCCCACTTCAGAAGATCTGAGTTGTCACTTGAAGTATCTCCACAATTAGTTTTTGGAAATTTGCAGTAAAATTGCAGAAACTAGAAAGACACAGGTGAGTTACAATGAATAGACATTGCCACCACTTGTCCCAGCAGGTTTATTTACCTTCGGGATTTTTAGTCATATTTGTCAGCCATCCACAAATTCAATCAGATGTCTGCCTTTAAAGGCACTCATGCCATAAAAAAAAACATTAAGTTAGAAATAAAACCAGCACAGTTTTTTTGTCATATCGATGGTTAATGTGTCCTTAAATTAAAAATTTGAGTAAAATTTGTGAACAGGTGTCAACTACCTTGTATGTTTGTTTACCTATGGAAACTGTCGAAGTGGCTGAAAATAGGTCAACAATGGCTGTTTAGGATCAAGACGCGAGACAATTTTAATGTATTTGTAAGTATTTACGCTTAGATCTGTTGAGTAAAGAATGCAGATAAAAGTACTTTTTTTACACTGAGCGCATATCCGCATTTCAGAAATGCATATCAGTATATCTGGAAAACTACTGGAGTAAACTCTTTCAAACTGCATCATTTGATATAGCTCTGAATAACCGTTTTAGGTTTGATTTTTGATACCTTAAAAAGAATGTAGCTGATTGCACTTTGTGGACAGAGTTTAAATGGTTAAAAGGGTGTGTGATGTATTTCGTTGTGTGTCAGCATATAATAGTGGGGGAAACTGAAGACAGTGAAGGATTATGGGAAAACAGAAGGGGGGTGGGTGGGATAAATCCATTTCCTGTGTTTGGTGCTGTAGCGCAGCCTTCCATTTGTTTTATTCCAGACTGGTTAACATCCAATCACTTACTCTGTGTGTGTGTGTTTGTGTATGTGTTTCTCCGGCAGGAGAAAAAGGGAATGCAGAAACTCCTACACTCAAAATGTTAAGATCTTAAAAGCAGAACTGTGAAGCAATGTGTTTGAGGCAGTTACTAATACTGCTTTTCACTCTTTGTTCCATCTCAAATGTAGCGTGACTCGCAGAAATTAGACAAAGGGTAGACCAGACCCACGACACAGGAAACGATCAAAATGGAATCACGCAGCCACGGTAAATATTAAAGTTTGTGAGGTGAAAACATTAACCTACCTCGGCTGAAACAATATTAACACTGAGGCCTTGTTTCATGGAATAGTGGGACAAACACACGTTACCTTTTTAGAGTGAGTTTTAATTCAAAACCCATTTTTATATTCCAGATTAGCCATACAAGTTGCCTTTATTCTGTTAAACAAATGATAAAATTTTAACTTTGTCTCATTTTACAGCCATATGAGAAGATGGCAAAGTAAAATCAGGGATACTCCCTATATGTGCCTTCATGGTGGTAGGTAATCAAATCACCAGGCTTTGAAAATACACACCAACCCTGTGCATCTGTTCTGTTTTAATAAACAAAAATCATATTGAAAAAGACAACAAAAAACAGAGCAGCCTTCCATGGTGAGTGACAATAACCCGCACAACCAGACCCCAGTCATGGACTCTGAGAGGTAATGAGGCAGTCCTTCCATATTACCTCTGCATGCATCCACAGCAGCACACAGGACATGTAGATAATCCTTCTCTCCTCTTTTCTTCCCCCATAACCTCAGAAAACTAATCCTGCACACAACTCATCCCTCACAACACACACTGTAAAGCAGGCCTGCCTCTGTCCCAGACAGAGGCATATATCTGCTCTTGTTTCCAGGTAATAAAGAACTTCCGATATGGCACGAGGGAAACAGAGAGAAAGAGAAGGTGTGAGTGTGTGTGAAAGGGAGGGAGTGGGACGGGATGAACGGCTGTGGTGAAGAAACTGATTTATTAAGAGCCTGAAAAGACATCCGGACTACTAAAGCAAATATAAGATTCATGGTGCTGTTGCACGACGACACAATGATCATGATGAATGAATAACAAACAAGAAGACTATGGTAATGCTAAGACAACACAAGGCATTTTAAATAGTCACTTAAAATTAATGATTTCCTCTTTGTGAATTAAACAAAGCTCTCAGACCTAAAACAGTAAAACAAGGAGCTGGATTTCATATGAGCAGTTACTACAAATTATGTCAAAAAACTTCACACGGATTTGCTAGATGATAAAGACAATACTGAAAAATTAAGTCAAACAAATAAATAATTTTAGAGAAAAACACACAAATGTTATAATATATTTGAGTTATAATAATGTATTTTTAAAAATCCATCCATCCATCCATTTTCTTCTGCATATCCGGGGTCGGGTCGCGGGGGCAGCAGCCTAAGCAGGGAGACCCAGACTTCCCTCTCCTCAGCCACTTGGGCCAGCTCCTCTGGGAGAATCCCAAGGCGTTCCCAGGCCAGCCGAGAAACGTAGTCCCTCCAGCGTGTCCTGGGTCTTCCCCTGGTTCTCCTCCCGGTGGGACATGCCCGGAACACCTCACCAGGGAGGTATCCAGGAGGCATCCTAACCAGATGCCCAAGCCACCTCAACTGGCTCCTCTCGATGTGAAGAAGCAGCAGCTCTACTCTGACGACCGAGCTTTTCACCCTATCTCTAAGGGAGAGCCCAGACACCCTGCAGAGAAAACTCATTTTGGCCGCTTGTATTTGCGATCTCGTTCTTTTGGTCACTACCCAAAGCTCGTGACCATAGATGAGGGTAGAAACGTAGATCGACCGGTAAATTTTTCACCACGACAGATCGGTACAACGCCCGCATCACTGCAGACGCAGCACCAATCCGCCTATCAATCTCCCGCTCCATTTTTCCCTCATTCGTGAACAAGACCCCGAGATGCTTAAACTCCTCCACTTGGGGCAGGACCCCTTCCCCGACCCGGAGAGGGCACTCTACCCTTTTTCGGCTCAAGACCATGGTCTCGGATTTGGAGGCACTGATTCTAATCCTGGCCACTTCATACTCGGCTGCGAACTGATCCAGCGAAAGCTGGAGATCATGATTTAATAAAGCTAATAGGACCCCATTATCTGCAAAAAAGCAGAGACGTGATCCTAAGGCCACCAAAACGGATCCCCTCAACACCTTGGCTGCGCCTAGAAATTCTGTCCA
>JAOXNZ010000002.1:9612484-9631224 GCA_028566095.1 Kryptolebias brasiliensis | reverse complement strand
TATGAACAGAATCGGTGACAAAGGGCAACCTTGGCGGAGTCCAACTCTCACCGGAAACAAGCCCGACTTACTGCCGGTAATGCGGACCAATCTCTGACACCGGTCATATAGGGACCTAACAGCTCGTATCAAAGGGCCTGGTACCCCATACTCCAGGAGTAACCCCCACAGGACTCCCAGAGGGACACGGTCGAACGCCTTCTCCAAGTCCACAAAACACTTGTAAGACTGGTTGGGCAAACTCCCATGCACCCTCCAGTACCCTCCTGAGGGTGTAGAGCTGGTCCAGTGCTCCACGACCAGGATGAAAACCAAACTGCTCTTCCTCAACCCGAGATTCGACTATCCGGCGGACCCTCCTCTCCAGAAAAACATCTTTATTTACCTTCTATAAAAAAATGATCTAAATAATGATGTAAATAATAATAATATAAGGTTTGTTCTCTTATTAAAATAATAATAAAAAAAACAATTAAAGTGTTAAAGGCACCATAAAGAATGGTGATGTCATACTTTTTTAAGGTTTTGAGATACATTTATAAACACAAACAAGCAAACACAAGCATTTGGTGATGTTGAAACATTAAATAAAAAAAATACTTAAACACATATTTCGATAGTAATATTGCCAATGGTCACTCAGACCTTGTTTTAGTTATCGGTTTGTTGGTCTATGCAAGTACCAATATATTTATGTTTATGGAAATAAATGACTAAAGAACAATGAAGATATGGCTTATTGGGAATTCGGGCTGCTGTCCAGAACTGTTCATATTGTGTTAGTATCCAAGGATATTGCCTTACTGCAGCTCTTCCCCTGGGAGGTCTGGGTTTCTACTGTGGTTCACACATCGTCTTTCATAACACTTTCACCAATATCAACACTCTTATTCGAATTCTTATTTTTCTCTTTTTCATCAGCAGAAAAACCCTTTCTTGTATAATGACAGCACTCTCAATATACCTGATCATGTTTATTTTGTTCTTCACACAGCTCCACAGCAACCAGAGAACGACTTTGTTGTGTTTGATTTTTATCTGTGCAGGCACACATAAGTCCTTCTGGTTCCACTGGGGTGTCTTCGTAAATAACTTTGATTTCCTCCATGGTAAAGGATCTGCTCCTGTCACCCATTTCCAACATTAATATTGACTAATATTTCCAAATCTGTTATGATCACAATCAAGCCTGGATAAACCAGTGTATGTGTGTGTGTATCTAATGAACCACTGAATGGATTTCAATGAAACTTCCAGAAAATAATCACTCAGTGTACATCTTCAACTGATTAACCTTTGGAGTCAACGTCATCCAAGGTGGCTGCCACAACTTATCAACAACTCAGTCAGTTTTACAAATATTGAGCTAAAATTTGGTGCGGCAATAGCTGAGCATCATCCCCAACACGTACTTGAAGAGCTAACATTTCTTGCATGACTGTGGAATATCACATGAGATCGACCCTAAAGTCATTTACAAGGTTTGACAAAAATGGCTAGAACTCCATTCCTTGTTGCCATAAAATGATTTAGTTTTAATCTTTGATATGAAAGGTGGTGAGCGACATGATTTCCTTCAAGGAATGCTAGGCCTTACATGTTTTAAGTTTTCAGCTGCCTATCGTTGGATTTTTTTTTGTGTTGCTTGGTTTCTAAAGTCAAGTCAACTTTTGGTTACACTCATAAACACTTGTCGGGTTGGAGCTTTTTGTTTTGTTGAATAAAAGTTGTTTGCCTTATCCGCTGGTCCGACACCACACACAACCTTCACACCACTCTTGTTGTTTCTTCCTTGTAACCTTTTTGATGGTCAGTCAGCATGAAACAGATTGAAAGAACAAAAAGCCTCCATTTTTATTCCACTCCAGTCGAATCACATCTTGTGTTTTCATGCTTGACTGTCATTTCCCAGCCATGCTTGGAACACACCAGAGATCCCAATCTTTAATGCTGCTAATGTCACAAAGAAAGAGAGAGAGCGCGAGAGAGACGACAGCAGCAGAGAGACAAAGGCAAGAGAAATCGACAGTGATATTCTTGGACTGGATGTGAGGCAGTAAGTATGAGAGGCTGGGGGGAGGAGGAGGGAAATGTCACAGCCAATCTCTAATGAAGGGCCTTCCGGGAACTATAGTTAGATAAATTATTTAAAGGCTTTCATTTAAAAATGTCCAAAAAACTGTGCTGCGATGATTTGCGCAGGGTCTGGGGAAAGGTCAGTTGTGTGTTGGGAGTGCTTCATTAACCTCCCACCACCTCCCTACCTCAATTATTTCTGTCAAAGAGCACCTGGAGGGGAGGGGAAAAGAGATAGGGAGGCAGCATGTGGCTGCTGAAGTCAAGCTGATACAACTCTGCTGCCAGTGCGGCTGCTGATCACGAGTCGAGAGCTGAGGGGCTTCTATTGCGCCCAGCTTATCTTTAAACCTGGTGGCGGTCCATTCCAGGTGGAATATTTGAGTGACTTTAGTGTTGTAAACTCCCTGAAGATATGTAAGGTAAAGGCTGACCAAACGAATGTGCAAAAAATCTTGTTGGGAAGGAGCCTCAGGACTGGTAAATGCTTTGATCTTATGAAATGTTTTCTGCACCTACCGAGCCAAAAGAGCTGCAGCCAAGTTTGACCATGTGCTTAAGCACATATTCATACAAAGTTACTTATTTTACAGATAAAGCAGTAGGCTTAGCGTTTTTGCTTCATTGTGTTCCTCTGTTGTTTCTCTCTTAACATTCCTTGTGTGGAAAAGCTTATCTCAGAGTGATGCTTATCAGTGTGAAAGCAGGAGCTGAGGATAAAAAGTTTGACACGACGATGGTGCAAAAGGAAAGGCCACCAAAACATTCAGATCAAACGGGTTTATTCCACTTGGTGCTCCTGGCATTTAATATATTATGAGTTTTAAAGAACAAAATATTTTCCTCAAGTTGGTAACAAGAAAAACAAGTAATGACTAAAATGGCTTATTAAATGTAATGTCTATCCAGTTAACCTGGTCAGCTGAAGGTCAACAGATATAATCAGGGACTGTAAGTTTTTTCATATAACTATGGCTCACAATCAGTGGCAGTGAGCAGCCAAAACATCTTCAATCAGGATTAAAGATGATTGCATTTATTGTAAATTTGGTTCACCTCAGGCCAAGTTTGGCTACTCGAGAAACTCAATCTTAAAACCATAGGCTTATTTATTATTACTTGTTTTGATAACAAAGGTCAAAAATTACATCTCCATTATTTTCAATTATGACCCCCACACAGGCAGAGGCTAGCCGCTGAACGATGCTCTATACCGCAGCGTCTCTTGACATTGTTCCATTTTAAGGCACTGACGCTCGTGAAACATTACGTTTTTATGTGTTTTCACTTACAGCTTCAACAGGTAGCAGGTCTTCTTCTATGCTCCTCTTGGACAGTTCTTCTTCTCTTGTTTGGGTGTAGCACCTAAACAAGTGTCTATGTGGTGTCACATCAGAAGTATTAAAATGGATGAGGAAAACTTTGAGGTTGAAAAATATCTGGAGATATGGTATATGACCAAAATCTCATCCTTATAAAACATTGGTAATCAAATATATTGTTGGGCGATCCATGGCTGGTGAGAAAGAAACAATGTTAAGCTAATATTTCAAAGGTGATCTGTGTTGTTACAGCACACTTCAGGTTGACACGTCCTATATATTTTAAGCACATCAACTGACGGGCTTCCAAGGACACACTGTGCTGCTCGCGATGTGTTTTCAGCTGAAGTACTCGTGAATTTCCTTGAAATGAAAGTGATGACATAAAGGTTTTGACTACCCCTTACAACTTAAGATAAAAGGGCAAGGAGAAGGGGATAATTTTAGGAACAGAGATTCAGGCAAAGGTATCTGCAACATATCCAAAAAAAGTAAAGCAGTTGTTCAAAGTCAGTTTTTGACATAAATTGAAGACAGTGTTTCAGCGTTATGATATTTATTTGACGCAAGATTTAACATTTGTTTCAATCAGCTCATTTTGGTTGGCAAGAATCAGACTGTCTCCCATTGAGCTGCATTCATATAGGCTGCTACATCAAAGAGGTGACTAATCAGGCTGACAGAGAGCTGTGTCACAGAGTGTCAATCCTTCAGGGCTGCTGCTTGTCTCTGAGGAAGACCACTCCATCAGTTCTGACCTCAAATAACCCAGCACATCCATGCAGCACGTGCACATGCTGTGATGTTACCGCAAACACACACACAGGTACAGACACACATAGAAGCGCAATCCAAAGCTCCACAAATGTGCATCTGTACATACAAATACTTACTGTGTGAATGCTAACCAAGCAATACACATCCCCATGGGATTCAATGTGAAGGATGCCATGATGGTTCAATGATAGGCCTCTGCTGATGAGTGCTGATTAAAGAG
Source organism: Kryptolebias brasiliensis (assembly GCA_028566095.1). Taxonomy (NCBI): domain Eukaryota; kingdom Metazoa; phylum Chordata; class Actinopteri; order Cyprinodontiformes; family Rivulidae; genus Kryptolebias; species Kryptolebias brasiliensis. The sequence continues at coordinate 9,626,829 of JAOXNZ010000002.1, read as the reverse complement.
GTAAAAAATGGAAACTCATCTTGATGTATTTGGGTCAATTTCACATCCATGGCTGTTGCTTGGTCAGGCCTATTTCTAGCAGAAGTGTTGGCGGTAATTAATGGGTGATAACGGACACATTTAATTGGCTGTAATCTATCCGATGAAGCGAGGAGCCTCCGTTCTTTCGAGGACAAAGGCCCGCTGGGAGGGCAAAAGAACCTAGCTTCAACTTTAATGCTACAGCCGTGCAGTTTAGAGGGGATACAGCAACTTACTGAAGGTAAACATAGAAACAAGTCCATAGGTTTAAGATGTATTAAATAGACATCCCTTACTATGACAGTGCCTACATCCTCTCTCTTAAGCAAAGTGCATATGCAGCAAATGCACACAGAAAAAAAAAATCTACTTGCTGCTTAACTTAGATTGATAAATCAGTTTAAGTAACACACTGCAAGTATTCCTGTTCCGCCTTGGAGCTCACTATACAATCTAGATCTTCTATACGATAGAGAAGAGAAAATGTAGTCTGCCAAAAAAACCCTCCCAGAAGAAGGGTGAACACTTATTTGCATTGAAATGAGTGTTGAGTCACGTGCGAATGTGTGTGTGCCCATTGTAATGCCATTTTCACTGTGTGCTTTGTGAAAAAGGCTTTAGCTTGCGTGTCAGCCTGCATGGATCACCAGTGATGGGGTAACTGCAATCTAACCATCGGCTCCCCAGTCTCAGGGGGACCTGTGATTCTAGGTGTACTTACACATTGCTTTCTGTCCAGTCCACAGCTCTCTCTCTCTCTCTCTATCCCCACAACCATTTTCAGTATAAGCCTGGTAGATTCAATGCCATTGTAAATCAACATGAAAAAAGGAAATCTTTTTTTCAAATATTGTTACTGAATTCCCTTTGCAAGAAATCATGGGGTTCACACTATTATAAGTTACAGCACATATTTCACCTATATATGTGTTCTAGACTATTAGCCTCATGCTTACTGCAAGTACTTTTTCACCAAGACAAAAGCCTCGAGAGGCCCAGCTGAACAAGGCTTGATGTTTCGGTGGAAAAACCTACTGTACGCTTTAGGTTTTACACAAGCCAGATAATTTATTTTAAAGCCAGTCTGGCAAAAACTTGATTGAGTTTAGCATATCTGCTGTTGGGAATGGTTTTAGTTAAAACTCAAAACAACAAAGATTGCTTTTAAGGTTGTTTTTTTATAAATAAAATAAATAAAAAGTTTATTTCAATGTTACTTTCTGGTGCTAAATACAACAACACTAGTGGGTAGGTAGTGAAGATTTCACATCAATGGCAATATTTTTGCAACATTTATCAGGTGAGCTCTGACATGACCATAATATATATATATATATACATATACATATAACTGTCAAAGTCAAATGTCATTATTGTGAGATTTTGATTTAAAAGCAGTAGCTATGCTGCTTTGGAGGATTTCTCCTTTGAGAGTCTTAGGAGAAATTTAAATATACTATAGAAACTGCACTTTACAATTTCAGCAAAAACAGCTCAGCCAGAAGTTAATTAAGTATTCACATGGCCAAATGTTTGATCACCTTACAATAATGTTTTTCCAAAATGTGTTAAAATGAAGTAAGATTCCTTGAAAGAATGCTTATTGTCCACCACCATGCATGCCAAAGTTTTAAACAAACATGCTGTGCAATCTGTTAGCACTCAAAGTATGTTTTTGGGATGACTCTCAGCTACTACCACAGCAAAGTTGAGTTATAGCCATGCTTGTCGTTGCTAAGGTTGATTAGTTGTGGCAGTCATTTTGAATCGGGTTAACTCTAAAAGTTAATCAGTTGTAGATGTAAATGGTGTTATCACTTTCTGATAGTTTCAATAAAATATGTTTTCTGATTCATGAGACATCTGACACAGACACACACACGCACACAGAGGCTATTATATAATCACCTACAATTCATGGCAGTGGGTGATAATCATGCATCAGTAAAAGAATGTGTACAGGAAACTGTAGTTTAAATATCAAGCGTGTAGCACTTGAATACCCCTTCTCATTCATTTACCTCCAAATAAATTTTAACTGAAGTGGAATATTTTTATTTCCTGTTAAACTGAATGAATATCAGTATTTTCACTGTGGAAATATCTCCTCTTTACAAAACAAAACATTTTGTGCAAAACAGAAAATAGTGAACAGTTACCCAAAGCCCACAGCTACTATATAAAAAAGGGAACTCTTAAAATTACAGCTTCATAATAAGATGGTAACAGTGGGGTAAGTTTTCTCAAACATTAACCAATAAGTTTCTATTGTTTTCTATTAAATTTGACCTTCAGATTTATTTGTGCTTTCTCAGAAGGATGCAAGGCAGACAATTCCTCCTCGTAAATTTTGAAATAAAATATTGGGGAGAAAAAAGTTAAATGATTATAAACATTAAAATGAAAAAGCAATAGTTTGAGGTTTTCTGTATTTGTTTCATAGAGCTTCACAGGTTTTCAACAGGTGTTGTGTAATTGGAAGCTGAAAGCACTAAAACTTTGTTGCCCTATTTGTGGAAATAATACCCATCATGAATAAGTTCATGGTTTATTAGCAGGGATTTATTAAACATTTTCTAAATATTAACCTAAACATGTTCTTTCACTTCAAACTACTAAGTTTTAATTTCTTGATCTGTGAAGGTCTCTTTCTTCAGCTCATAGACAGCCATTTGTGAGATCTACTCAAACTACTCAACAAAATTTGAGATGTGGGTAGCAATCCAGAGGTTTGGAAGCGAGGTAAGTTGAGCCTCCCTGTGCAAAGCATTATCTATGGATCAAAGAACGTCTCCACTGAGTGCTCTTTATAGGTAATCAATAAGCGAGCTGGCTTATGATGGGTCTCACTCATTACAACTCTTTAATAAAAGTTCACCCTGTGGTGGCTGTTGCCATGAGTAGTTTAAACACACACACACACACAACCTTATGCTGAACCAAAAGTCTGTTTACACACACAAGAAAAGCACAAACTCACAAACATAAAGAGTGAACATCATCATCTGTAGCTGCTGCCACATTACTCGTGTTTCTTCCCTTTGTTGTGAGATGTTTCGTTGCCAGGGACTTCTGAAGGATTTAACAAATGTGCACATCAAGTATTTGAAAATGTTCAGGAGATTCTCCACAAAGAGATGACACACCCACTTAAGGGTTCTAATCAATGCTCTGGAGCTAGTAGCTATAAGCAGCAAATCCAACATTTTCAAGTTGAAATATAATTCCTAGTGTCAAGACAGATGAACTCTGAATTGTTTGGTCCCAAGTAACCTTTGGCGACACACAGTTTACCCTTTTATTCACTCCCTATGCTGCTTTATTGTAGCTGTTTATCCAAATGCTCTGAATGCAGTTGTCCTATAGCTTTGCACAGACACCGATGACAAAAAACATTTTTCCCAACTTTTGCCAAAAGGGTCACAGGTGAGAAGCAAGGATGTCACTCAGTTTTCCCTAAAATGCCCACCAGCTTGGCTTCAAACATCAAGGAAGAACAGAGAGACATAAATAGAGATGGGGGCAAGTGACATTCCTTCGACTACCACATTCTGGAGGACTCAAGCCCATATGCTCTGGTTCTACCTTAAATTACACTATAACATCTGTTTCAGCCTGACCTGAGCATGAAAACTGAATTGGAACAGCAAAAGTCTTCATACATTTTGTAGAAATATTTATATAAAGCACATACAGCAAATTGCTCTGGTTGGTCCTAATTACACTCTAGAAAACAACACCAGCCCCTCTTTTAATTTACATGCAGGTACATTTGCAAATGAAAGAGACTGCTGCAATTGTTCCATCAGAAATTCAGGTGCTTTGTGCCTAAAAAGCCAGAGACTGTGTTTGGTCACGAGGTTTGCATCCTTAAGGTACCAGTATCTGAGGAAAGGATGACCTTTCACTGCCCAGAATAGCAGGGCTCCGAGGAACAAAAGCTGTGATGACAAACACATGGGGAAGACTGTGACCCCGCAGGGGGCAGCAAACATGCTCTGAACACAAGCAGGAATTTTAGTGTGTACACCTGCTGCACCACCACAGACACAATCATTTTCTAAAACACTGAATGTAATATAAAAAAAACATCTTAATGAAAACTACTCTTTGTTGTCCTGCTGAGAATTAAAACAGAAAAAAACTAGTGGGTAAATAAAGAAGTAGATAAATGTGAATCTGCAGGCAATTAGTAAAAAAACCCCCGAAACAAAACAAAAAAAACAGCTGGATTTTCACAAGACCATAACCACAAAAGGATCTTTGCTGCCAGGCTCTAAACTATGTTCTTGTCACTTCTTGTCGATTTGTTTTTCCCAATCAAGATCATAGCAGCTACAGGCAGGTTTCAGATATGATGACCAGATACACCAAAAACCCTGAGTACTTCTTAAAAAAAAAGGAAACAAAAAACAATAAAATAAATAAATAACTGAAGGAATGCATCTTGTCTTCCAAAACTCATTTCAGAGTATGTGTCAGGAATGACCGTCAGCTACTACCACACCAAATTTTAGCTCAATATCTGTAAAACTGACTAATTGATGCTAACATCAATTAGCTGTGGCTACTATATTAAATCAGGCTGACTTGTAGATGTGGAGGATTCTGAGAGTTCCATTAAAATGTGTTTTTCATGACAGTGATAACACTGGGGCTGTTGTCAGTAAGAAACATGTTTTTCCTCTGTTTGTAGCTTACTTTGGTAAAGGTTTGAATCTTAAAATGTCATGTGATGTTTAGAATAAACTCAAACGCAGGTGAACAGTTTCAGGATCCAAACTGAGAATAATATTTAAAGCAGCAGAATCCAACAAGAGAATAACTTTGATTGAACCAGATTAGCACAAAAACAGGAAGCAACTGGAAGATCTGATCATGAACAGTAAAAAAGAAAAAAAAAAGAGTATAAAAGCTGGGAGAGGTGTGGTGATTACTGATGAGAGACAGGTGTGTGTTGCTGAAGGGAGGCCAACCAGTGAGATGCAAGAATACCAAATTAAAAGCAAATCGCCTGAATCAGTTCTTCTCATTTTGGGCCACACTAAAAGAGTTCATGATAACAAAAACTCTGCTCATAACTTTAGGAAACTCAAGCACTAACTGACCTAGCAAACCAAGGCATGTTCTAAACTCATACAGAGGCCGATGAGTCTGAGTCAGACATGATGAGAAGAATTTCCAGCGTATTAAACAATAAATCATCAACAATAACTGATTAAATTAGTGATCAGACAAGTGCTGAATAGTAACTTAGGGAAAGGGAAGTTAACTGTATAATTTCAAGGCATCTGTAACAGAAAATCAAACAATCTAGAAAATTGTGCCCCTTTGTTCAAGAGAACATGGTACAATATGGTTTGTTAATTATCCCTGTTTAAGCAGGCATGATGCAGTTAGGACTCTTTCCATTGACCAAGAAACTTGAAACACAGTGGAAAAAAACGTTTAATTAATTATTATCAACAAATTTTTTAACTGTAGCATAATTTACAAAAAAAAAGTTAACTACATACGTGCACTTTAGCCTCAAGATTAATTAAAAATGTGAAAATGTTTCGTGGAAAGAACGGATTGTCTATTTCTCTTACCATTTGAGCCTGAATGAATTAAAAATAATCTTGAACAAACTAATTAAAACTTACGCAGTACCACTGTGACCTTTGTTCAGTGGGTTAGTGAAAAGGCTGTCACCCCACTGTCATTTGGGGGAACGTTTCCATGGTAACACAATGCATCTATGAGTGACAGTGCAACAGAAACAAAAGTATTTTTAAACCTAAACTGAACAGTGACTGATATTGCAGTTGAGCTACCTTACATTCATTTGTAGGTGTCACTACCTCAAGGCATTCTGGGACATTTTAATGTTCGGTGATCCCCCCTAGAAATATTTGTATATGTTTGGCTTCTTATCAGGGGTTTGGACCTTTCAATACGGGCTAGCATGTATTTTAGAGCAATAAACTGCACGTTAAGCTACATTTTTTCTTTTTAAGTCATGCCACATCTTATTAAGACTAAAACAAAATGTACAAAGCTTTGAAGAAAAATGGTGTAAATTTGTATCTCCAGTATAAAATGTGAAAAAGAGTATGAAAGCTAAATCCTGACTCTCACTCTCAGTGTGAGTGACAGGCGTATCGACTGCCAACAGCTCTGACACAGACAAAGCAATTACAGTGAGTGTGTCATATTTCAACCACATACTTTTTTTTTTTTTTCCCAGAAGAAAAAAAACCGTCTAGGTCTAACTGTTACAAAAACAAAAGAAAGGGGTGAAAAGGAGAATATAGATTGGATTCAAAGCATTGTGATTCACCCTGTAACAATCTAGGAAAGCTTTTACTAGACGTTAAGGACAAAGCTAAGATTTCGGTGTGTTTGACAAAGTGTTGTTTGAGCAACAAAAACTGAGAGGAGTAGCAGGACGTGCAGAGAGAAAAACGGATAGAAACAGCGAGTTAAAGCCACGGGGGTGCCATGGAGTCGCCCTTCCATCTACACTGACTAAATATTTGATGGGGGGAGGTTGAGGGGGGCAGAGCGGCTGAGGTGAGAGGGGAGAACCGTGGGTGCGTCTCCTTTGGGAGTGTGCAAAATGTCCCAGGCAGGCAAGGGGGCTCCGGAGGTCAGGGTGCTACAAGAGTTGCCACAGTCCTCAAGGTGAATTATTCATCTCGCTGAGGTAACACCGGGACAGCATTGTGGGCTTTGTGTGGAGGAAAACAGAGGTCAGGGTTGTTAGCACGCAGGCAACACTGAACAACAAAAAGAAAACAATGTAATGCAGGAGATAAAAAAGGCAGAATTAGAAAGTAAATATGAAACAAGCAAGAGGAGTGGAAAGGACAAGACAGAACTTGAAAAACCCTGGGCTGGAGAAGGTGAGATAGAGTTAATTAAGTGGCCCCTGTTGTAGGATGCAGCCTGTGTCACCGTCAACAAAAATAATAACAGAGATAAACTATCTGAGGTGTAAAACCTGCCACAGCATGAGTTCAACACACATTACACAGTGTTTAATTTGTTTTCTTTATTTGGCATGCAAACATATTCTTTGTTAAAAACAGAAACAAACATAAAAAAAAACATGAAATGACAAAATAATCCTGTTTTATAGCAGCACAACCAGAGTACTAAAGTGAATTCTGTTCGAATATTGACAGACATTGTCTTTGTTGGGAGTGAACTTTGATTAAACATTCTCTTTCAAATGTTTTATATGAATTGTTTTCAGAAACAGTCATCGCTGTCATTTCTTCGCTCCACCACAGAATTTTATTTTTAAGATATTATAGATGAGCTTTAGAAAGAAACCAAGCAACAGACTGGAACAAAATAATATCAAGTAGATTATAGCAGGCTTACTCTACATTCTACATGGTGGTGCGAAGCGGACACTGACGTCTGAATCTCCTCCAGTGACGCTGAAGTGCACGGAGAACGTGTGCACGTGTGTGTACTCATCTCTGTGGCGAAACAGACCCAGAAAATAAACAAGGCAGTACTGTTTGAATTTTCAAGGGGTTTTCTTTTGTTTTATTTCCAGTGTGCCCTGCAATCCCTACACCCCCCCCCCCCACATACACACCCACACCCCCACCCACACACCTCCACATGCACGCACACACACACACACCACACACACACACATAATCAGAGTTCTTGCTAATGGTCATTTGTGTCTGCGCATCTGTTGTCACAGCTAATATTATTTACAGATGAAGTTGCGATGAAATAATAATGCCAACGATGTACAATGTTCAATTAACACATAGCACCCGACTTTGCCATGAGGTTGTTTAAATATTGATGATTTTTTTTTTTTTTCTTAAATGAAACTGAACCATCAGCAGTGTTGTAGACTAAATGCTTGAAGCAGATCCTGTGCAAATAAAAACTGTAATCCACTCCACGAACCACATTTACAACCAGCAACTCCTTTGGTCAGGTCTTAGAGATAATATAATGTAATCAAGTTGTGCACCGTTTCACATATGAATGATTTAATGTCCTTAATAACACATACCATTAAAACGTCACTTGGCTCTTGTTAAGCATGTGTAAAAACGAGTGTTATGATTCCAAATCACACTAATGGGAATTTAGAACATTTTTATACAAAGTTTGTATAGTGCAAATTACATTCACAAAATATAGAGCAAATTACTGTCACTCTCTTCCTTAGATGTTTGAGAAAGGCCTAAGGAAAGTATTTTGTCCAGCACTTAGAAAGCATAATTTAGAAATACATGTTTTTTTTGTAAATGTCATGCTTACCAAATGTGCATTCACAGAAATTAGACAGTATTATTGGCGTTTGTCTTATAAGGATATCAGAAGTCTGTGATTTAAAAAGTCGTCAGAAAGGACATATTCTTGGTTGGTAAAATTGGAAATTCTGTGTTTGCATCTTGCCATTGGGAGCAAAAGTAATTATAAGTCAAAAAGTTTAAATTATCAGGGTGAACTTTTTCTTCTACTTTGAATTTGATTTGATTTAATCACATTTTGATTGCAGGGGATTGTGTAAGGCAAAATGAGATGTGTCATTCAAGGAAATAAAAAAAATGAAGACTGCAAAAGAACATTGTAGGTGCTACGTATATGTCAGAGGTTCTACAATACAAGTTAGAGAAAACTACGTTTAACACAATAAAAAAGGCTTTGTTGGGGGCGTTGGGCTATGAGGGGTTTCTTGAGAAGCGGTGAACATTACAAAGCTCAATTACATCCATTAGAGATACTGGGGACTGTGACCGGTACATGCTGATGTGGTTTGAAAAATGGCAAGATAGTGTTACCTCTGTCAGGGAAACATGCTGAGTGGGGGCAGTAATAGGATGTGGGTCTCTTAAGACGTAGACAAACCAGACAGACAGGAGACAGACCACAAAAATGACAAGTGTAGGGGCTTTGTTACTGCCAGGTTGAGGATTTCTGACAATCTTAAACAATTCCCAAACAGAGACCCAGAAATGTTTATGCATTCTGACACAAGTAATGAAAATCTATTTCATTTCGATTGTTTATTCTTTGTCCTTGCCTGGAACAACAAGTTTAGGAGATTGTAAAAAAAAAATGCTGTTTGTAATTTATTTTGTGAAACTGTGCCCCCTTTTTCCCCTATTCGAGCAGCAGACCTGTTCGTAAAGGTGTGGCTGATTATAAAAACTGACAGGCAGCCTGGCACCTGTTACGAATGCTGATCCAGAACTGGCTGGACAAATGTCTGCACACACCAGCATTCTGTTGCTGGCTGCCTGTGGAGATGTCAAACACAATGATGGGGTATGAGGCTGCAAGCAAGCTCCCAGCTTGGTAGGGACTCATAGCACACACAAAGATTCACTCAAGGACACAGAATCAGATTCTGAAAAAGCACATAATCCCTCCGACAAACACACAGACGTATACAACCTCTAAAGTGAACAACAAAGTAACCCTATCAGTGCAGTCCAGGAACAAACACAGCTAATGTTAGCCCTATTCATCTCATTCTATTGTCTAATTTCAACCACTCAATAACTGTGTTATACAAGTCAGACCCCTGGAGCCAGGGCAGTCCTGCAAATCTTTTCAAAGTGCCCCAAATTCATTAATTAAAGTGTGTTAATCTCATTGAGATGGGAGGGAATGAAGAGAGAAAAGGACCCTCATAACTCATCTAATTAGGTAATTGAGGGCTTTCTTGGATTAGAGGGCACGAAAAAAGGAGCCCCATGCCCTGACATGGAGAACCTCTAGTTCAGTACTAAGAATGTATATACAGTCATATACAGTCATATACAGATTGGGAGCAACAGTGGTCTGAACTGGATTTTTAAATTTATTTTATTATTTACAATGAAATCAAAAGATTTCTCAAACTTCTAGTATTTAAACCTCTAGTCCAATCATATATATATTTATATTTTAAATACAGCTTTTAGGCTTTACTGATTAATTTTAAGTTGCAATTATTGAATAAAGCCAAACTCATTTGAAGCCGAACATATATCAATAGTCCAGTGGTTTGGACACCCCAAGCTAGAGCTTCAGGTCAGTCTAGATTGTCTAGGACAATCTTCCTGTTATGGAGGAGGAACAGCAAACTGGAAAGACAGAAAGTTGACAAGGCAAGGAGGTACAAAAGGCCATGTGCTAGGAAACAGAAATGGGCAAAAGAGCTAGTATCCGGACACAGCTTAAAGTTACTGAAACTCATCTCCAAGTTGAACAATGAGACAGTTATGTAAGTGGTTAGGAAACAACAAAAGAAGAATTGATGATAAACATTGGCCAGTACAGAAATACTATAGAGACTGTGGACAGGGGCTGTTGTAAAGACATCATACACCACAGAGCTACACAGATCTACTCAGGGGAGAAAGTCCCATCACCACCTGAGATGTGTCAAGTGTTGCTCCTGCCCACCTAGATATCCTGACATCTAGAAGAAGATGTTTCACTGAATCAACCATAATACAAGCAGCTTTGTTCCTCAGGCTGTTATGGTCGAGCATGGCGAACCCAGAATGCAGACTCACAATGAAATCAAAAGAAAAATACTTTATTAACAAAATGAGGAAAAACAAAAGGCTGACGTGGCAGCAAAAACAAAGTAAAAACTCACAGAGACTGTGGGGTAAATGAGGAGCGAAAAAACATGGAGCTTGAACGTAGCGTGGGAAAAAAAACACAAGAGCAAGGACATCAAAAACCAGATGAAGAGGGAAGACCGTTTTTAAAGAACTGAGGGTGAGTGGAAAATGAGTTGCAGCTGGGTGATGACAAGGAACAAGTGAGGTGGGCGTGGTAGGCAGACCGGAGAATTACTGAGCAGAGGGCAGGTGAATAGTGACACAGGAAAACACAGAAAGCCAAAAGAACTTAACTAAACACAAGATTAACAAGAAATAACACAGAAAAACAAAACAATGAACCTAGTGCAAAATAAACTCAAAGATACTTAAATCCATGACACAGGCAACAAATCAAAATATCTTCTGAATACATATTACATGGAAAATTGAGTCATTTATCCCTTACTAATTACTTGTTATTTTAAAGTACATAAAAGTTGATTCAAAAGTGACACAATATAAAAAATTATAGTACAGTTGTTGCTGCAGGTAAGACACTGACAGTGTACTACAGTATCTATTGTACATTGTATGAAATAATTGCTGTATGAAATGTCAAAAGTTAGATATGCAAAAAATAAACCACAATACAACCATAAAATCCTGCTCTCCAGTTGCTTTGGTGTAATGGAGAAAGAAAACAAGGCCATGCAAGTTTTTCTGAACAGTCTTTGTATGCTGCAGCAATCGAAAAGATGCTTGCTAAAGGGCAAAACTGCCTTCACAAAGATGCCAAATTCTATTTCATTTTAAGCATACTGCCAGCCTAAGGACTTTGTGCCACTTAAAGAATGGATCCTATAATTCCCCTAAGTGCTTCACATAGCAAAAGTCACTATGTACAAATTAATGAACAAATCAGCAAATGCAAAGCCAAGCTCTTATTGAGGCACTTCTCTCAAGCAATTAGTTAAACTACATTACCTGATCTGATGGCAAAACAAAGGTAGAAATACAGCACCTTTAGCAGGAACAAAACACACACACACATCAAAAAAGGAAAATAAAGTTTGAAAAGTAAAACATTTAAGTGGCTCAGTCAAAGACTGAGTGTGTATTTGTTGTGTGTGTGTCTTTTATTATTTTTTATTTTTTATGCTGAGCAGCCTGTCAGTCTGACTGCAGAGCTGCCCAGATTATGCATGAATCTGGCCGCTTATCAGCTGACCTTTAAATTGGAGCCGCAGAGTGACTGCAGGCCCAAGGGCTGACGCTCACACCTGATTGGCTGCTTCGCTTCAGACCTGCTGACAATAGAAATTAACAGAGCCAGGTAGGCATGCCTGCAGGCGGAAGCAGTTTAGGAGTGGAGTTAGATAGTGAGAGTGGAGAGTGGAGAGAGGGGAGGGGGCTTGAATGGTGGTGGGGGTTTGGCTATGTTGATATAACAATATATTTCCACTGTTTTCCTCAGCCTCCTTTCTTTTCTTAAGCTTTCAGGAAAGAAGGAAAAAGTCATTATGTGCTGTGAAGCATGCTAACGTTGAAGGAAGTAAGAACAGACGAGCTTGGCATTACCTGGATTTCATCTCTTGCTCACTCATGCTATCTTTTTTCCCATCTATCTTTTGTCTCTCTGCTTCTCCCATTTTTTTTGTATTTTAATAGAGGAGGGGTCTTGACAAGCTGTGATTGTTTGATAGATAGATATCCTCTGTTGGAAAGGGGTTTATGAAGGAGGGGAGAGGGGTTGAGGATAAGGTGTGTACTGTCATCCGTAGGGAAAAGGTGCACTGTGTGTCGGTGAAGGATGATGGATTACATGTGGGCCACTGGTTTGCGTGTGTATGTATGTGTGTGTCCCCTCCACTGCTATGTACACAAGGAAAGCATGGCAGTGAATTAATTTTTCACAACAGCAGCTGTAAAAGGTCATTAAATAAAGCAAATGTTTGTAAATGGAAATCCCTAGGAATTAACTTCAACTACATAACGGTGTAGTGTCCCGGCAGTAAATAGGAGAAGAATGTTTTGTTTTGGACAAGGCCACAGGTAGTTAAGTACACAGCCATACGCTTGAGTTTCTGTCAGATTAAACTGAGTAGAAAAAAATGTAATTTTCTTAAGTGTTGCTCAATTTTTATCCTCAGTAGAACAAATGTCTTTTCTCCAGTTTCCAGATGGTTCTTCTCCTTCTGTAAGGGCGTGAGGGGGAGGGATTGTGGTGGTCAGCCAATTCTCCCAGTTTACTTGCATTTCATTCCAGCCATCAGTGTGAGCTGTGACTGATCTGCCATATTTATAAAGATATCCAATGTTAGCTGTGTATGTGTATGCATGTGTCATGTGATACACAGAAAAGCTGGGGGAGGACAGTCTGGCCAGACATAGCACTGTATCTGTCAGTACCACAAAAATCTCACCAGTTACCCAGGTGCAAAAGACAGAGAGCCACCACCACAACTCAAATACCTGTGTGTGCACAAGTGTGTGTGTAGATCCTGCAATGCATGTAGGTTAGACCTTATCATAGCCAGCCACATTCTTCGCAGGAAGATAAAAGAGGCCAAATGAAGCTGATCACTGCTGTGTGTGAGCAATATATTGTATGTAGGAGAGTGTGTGTGTGTGAGAGTTTGTGTGTGAGGGAGAGCAAGAGAGGGTGTTTGTCATTGATGAATAGGTGTTTAAGGACCTACACTTTACAGATAAGCAGGGGAAATTATCAGGGCACCAACAACAATGCTAGTATGTGAGTTAAAATAAATAGCACAGGAGCCTTCCAGACAAACATTTACAACATCCAGATGCAATATTTAACCATACAGAGGCACAAGATGTCAAGAAAAACTTCTTTCTATGTAGTTCTCAGCAGTTTATGATTTGCTTTGTATTGCCTATAAATCTAAAAATGCTATAGATATAAAAAAAAAATCTTAAAAACAATCCTTACAAGCTCCTCTCATTGTGTGCCTCTTACAGAATGACATGCACTTGCATTGTAAAATTCAAAAGTACTAACTATTATAAACACTGGCTGATATTAGGTGAAAAAGATGGATTGTGTATGTCTGTTCTTAATGCATAATGCAGTTTCACTTAAGAGTTTCTGATTTAGAAGACATATTTTTCCAAACAGATTTACATTGGGGGACACCACAGAATTGATCAGCATATCGGAGGAAAATTTGCTGAAGTGTCCATGAACACTTCGACAAGTGGGAAAGCTGGGGATCAAACCCACAATACTCCAGCTGGGAGGTGGAGCCACAGACACACTCAGGCCCCCGTCTACACTGCTCTGGATATGTTTTTAAAGAATTTTTTTCTCCATTCAAATTGTTTCTCCATCTGCCATACCCATGCCACACCACTAGGTGGTAAGTATGTCCACATTAACAACATATTCAAATATAGAGAAAGAACATGCTAAGCTTGGCTAGAAATTTTTCATAAACCTTTTTTTAGTGAGACCGTTTACAATTTACTCTCTGCTATTAACTATTTCAGCACATGATAAAAGTTTGAAAACAACATGATCAAGATAAGACAAGACAGACCCCAAAACCCAGTAAAAACAGCTCTATATTTGTTTGTGTTTTTAGGACTGCAAATGATAGTGGGCATGAGCAGACTACATTGCTGCATCATTGTTTCTGAAAAGCTCCATATCTGTTGTCTTCACGGATCTATCGGAAACAAAGTTTTTACAAATCTCCACTTTGGAAAATGTTTGGAAAAATATCACTTTTTCTC
>JAOXNZ010000002.1:9589435-9612384 GCA_028566095.1 Kryptolebias brasiliensis | reverse complement strand
AGTTGATCTAAATAGGGATAGTCGTCTTATTGATGGTGATCCTTGGCTGGCCATAATGCTCAAAAAAAAGGAAAAATCTTGGCATAGGAACGCTATTCATTTTGTTTTAAAAATATTTATTTAGCTAGATTTGAGTTAAATGACTTTTTATTTAATTCCATCAATTTAACCTCTGTGTATCTCATTTCAACTTATTCTAAACACTTTGGTGTGAGGTTATATATTTAAATGTAAAAACATCCAACACACTAAATTTTATATAGATAGTAACAACTCCTTTTATTTTTTAGAGACACTGATCTATTAAATAAGGTTGGAAATTATTTGATGCTTGTTCAGAATCCTAGGATATCTTCTAAGCAGTCTAGAGCTGTACAAAATTTCACACAAACTCTGAGCCTCTTCTCGAGATGAGGCACAGACGAATTTGCGCCTTCGAGCTCAGATGAGGAATTTGCCGGATGACGGAGCACATCTCTCCTTCTTAAGGAGCTTTGTTGTATTTCATTAGGGATAAGATTCATCACTGTAAGTAAACAAGAGAGCGGTGCAAATCGTATTGGAGGACTCCCTACACGGTCCTCAGCATTGTCTCTTGCACACATATAAAAACGCACAGTTGATACACAAAAGACACAAACCAAACAAAAGCTGAAAAAGCTAAATCTGAAGACAAAGGGGTACATCAAGGGTGGTGATTCTATGTGATCGCTCATTATTGTGCACTTGAAAATGACACATTACTGGTAGGCTAAGAGTGTCATCCTGGAGTTAAAGAGGCATTTTTTTATCCCTCTTTGAACAATGGAATGGAGCTAGTTCTACAGAGGCATGGATACTGACAAGGCAGAACATGTGGGTCATGACTCTGCTCTTCTGGTCAGAGGTCCAGTGTGCTGTCTGAGTGAAAGAACACCCGGGGGTCCATTCTGGACAAGTTCCAGCTCTGACCTTGGAAAAATGGCTCTGATAAGGCCTGTATATGGACCAATTTAACAGGTCACGACCCTGTCTTGGAGTGGGAAAGACACAGTGGTAGCGTGTGAACACTGCCAGGGGGCTCTGTCCCATGATGAGATGTTGGCGATATCTAACTGTAGCTCTGACCCTGCAGCAGAAGCTGTCAGCCTATTGATTTACAGCTCGAACAGTTGGGGAGACAGGAACAGAGTCAGATTGTGTAGCCTCAACTGGCACAGCACGCTGTGGTATTAAGTATGTATGTGAACATGTAGATGTCTAGTAGGGCATTATGCACAGACCAGCAACAACAATAAAGGAGCGAGGGAGAAAAAGAGCTGGGGCTTTCATACCCACTGACGCCAACAGCTGCATATGGGAAACAACACTTCTATTCATGACAGATGTGCACAAGTGTAGACACACACACACACACGCTTGGCACATACTGGACAGTGGCCCTGTTGTAGCTCAGCCGATAAGAGGCATGCCATGCAAGCACTGCGAGTTACAGCGTGGGAGAGCCAAAGGGAGATGTTACAACACGCTACTAGACAGTCCTCTGTGTCTTCAGCTGTATTAAACACAATGACTGTGCCTGTCTGCTGCAGGCAGCATGCTGGCTCTGGTTGAGACGAACGACTGAGCGTGGGATGGACCTGGAGGTGTATGTAAGAAATGGGGGGGGGGGGGTTGTTGGACTTCAATGAAAGTTTTGACTTTGATACAAACAAAACATAAAAGAGATATAAAAGACAAAAGGCAACTCAAAGAGAAGTGAGAAAACAAAACCCATACAAGATTAGGGCATTAGAGAAACAACAGAGCCTTCACAGTGTTTGAAAAGCAACTATTTTCTGCATTTAAAGCAAACTTTTTTAATTTAGCACAAACAATACACAACATTTTTTATTGTATCTGAACATGTTATATTAAATTAATTTTTTTGTTCAATTTTCAGCCATAACTTTAGCCAAACTTCACAAACTTTGCTGTACTGGATAAGATAGAAACCGCTGACTAGGAAACACTGTCTTTGTTTAGCAGATTGGATTTTGTGCTTTGGCAGCTGGATGAACCCTTTCTGGCCCAGACTGGTCTCTCTGGGAGAGGTCAATAGCGGGGATGCCTGCCAGGTGAGAGGTTGGCTCAGGTTTAATCAATGCAAGCCAAAGGAGGACAGACAAGCGTGCAGGCAGGTAGACAGGCTGGCACTGTTACCACCAGCCAGAGATAAAAAAGTATTCCTGGTGGAGTTCGTTGGCCAAATCCAGAGCTTCCGCTGCTGCGGTGAAGAAACTCACGCTTCAACACGGTTTAGGGGATTGATTTGACAGCTAATTTACAGAGAAGATTTGCATAAGGCCATGCTCTAATAAGGCAGGCTTTCCTTTTCTGTCTTTTGTCTTTGTGTGTTATCTTTTTCTGCGCTAACCTTTCCTTTTTTAGACCACAGCAAATAGTAACAGATAATGTAAGCAAATTAAAAAGACAAGAGATTCAAATTGGATATTGATTAAGAGACTAAAGCCTTGTGTTTTATCCTGTTAAAGCTTGGGTTGAAGTGATTGATTCAACAATGTGGCTCCACACGCCACTGACTGTTTGGTGCTTGGAAATAGTTGTGCCTTTATGCCTTCAATAGTCCCACATCATGTCACACCACGGTAAGTGCTTTGACACAGCAGCACAAAGAGCCCTGCCTATCTGATGCCAATCTCCCAAGGTCCTGGTGTCACCCAGGTGGAGGCTTTCAGAGAGAGCAAGGACAAAGTCTCCTCCTCAACAGCTCCACATAAAGCAGGCTGACTGACAGCGGAAAAGACAAAATGAAAGTTCTCTGTCATGTGGATGGTTAGATGAAGGAAGAGGAGTAAAAAGCAGCTTTTATGGAATCTAAAAAAAACATTGGGTAGCTCACAGTCAAATAAAAGGAGAGAAGTAACCTGTAAACAATATTTTGTTGGAATATGGAATCACCTGCTCTTACTGCACATTGCACAGGAATACTTATTAGTGCTTCTTTTCATTGGCAGTTCTTGCACAGAAAAAGGGCCAACTTATACAAAAATACAGACATGTAAAACAATATCTCCCCATAAATGAATACTTAACAATTTCACAGACTAAAACTTACTGTTTTTGTTCTTGAAGATGTTAAAAACAGGCAGGATCTGTCTGAAATAAGGCACCAGAGCTTCTCCCACCCTGTCTGCAGACAACACCAGATGCTGCAGGACTTTTAGGGTCGTGCACATCACCTGATGGTTTCTTGTGTTCAGGGCATCTGGAAGGCAAGATGAAAGGCAAAGGTTAGAAATAAAGGCTTAGGTAAAACTAGATTGGACAAATGGTCAAAGACAAGAACGCAGAGAAGCTGGTTGCTTGATTGAGACTGAGGTAAAGTAAATGCACAGTAGGTTTTTTATGTGTGTGCTTAGCACACAAAAGTTACAAATTTGCCTCCTCTTTTCCCTTAAAAGCATTTTCTTTACAGTTGGGATTTGATTTAGACAAGGTTCCCTGCAATCAGTGATTTCAAAAGCACTGGGGAGGCAGGAGTAAGTGAGAGCCAATCACTGGGCTATTTGGCCTACAGGCTGCACTTAACTTCATCTCCTACTGATAGAGAGAACAAAAGGAAACAATGGTGGCAAAGATGGAGGGCTAGAGAGTTCAAGAGAGACAAACGATACACAGAAAGAGAAAACGATAGAACAGAAAAATACCAAAGAACAAGTGTCAGAAACAGAGGTGAAGAGACGTGACAGGCAGAGAAAAAGGTTAGAAATTAACCAGAGGACATGACAAATGTACTTTTAACTTTTAAAAATGTTTGTAGATCCTAAATTTGTATATAGCCCAAGGGAAACGGCTAAGGATACCATAAATTCAGTCAACAAATCCCTACTTTACAAAAATGAGATTATAATTGCATTATCCTAACTATTTTGTCAGTAAGCACATAAACAATTAATAAGAATTTTACATAAAAAATATAAAAATTAAGAAATTACAAAAAAACAGAGAGACTTTGCATGTCTTTGAAAGTTGAAAAACTTGCCCTGACGAGACAACGCATGTTTTTTGAGCAACTGTCTCATAAATGTGTTTTTTTTTTTTTTAAACAATTTTTTTGCATTGAGTTGGGTTGATGGAGCTTGAAAAACATCACTAATGTTCAGAAATATATATATATTTTTTTCATTCACTCCGTCTCATCTTTCTTGACACTTGGCTTGGCATGACTCATTTAGCTGCAGTCAAATTAACCCTCGCAATACAAAGAACCAGAAAACAACATGTTTGCTTTTCACGCGTGTTCAAGCCGACAACACAATAGAGACGCTGTTTTTTTGTTTTCACAAGAAACTACTCAGAGTAATTCTCCCGAGAGTCTGCATGTTAACAGAAATTCACAAAAGTAGTCGGTCTTCATCTGCTGCATCGCAGTTCCCCTTCAAGGATACCTTGAAGCAGACAATTTACTGAGTTAATAAACTGCTGCTGTTGCAGCTTAAAAGATAATTTTTTGTTATAAAGAATAAAGACCCTGTTTTAATGACTGTCTCTGAATCTTCTCAGCCTAACAGTGCTTTCAAGTGAATTTCAGTCATCTGCTCAGCCTGCAACTCTCATTGTGTTGTTAGTTAGCAGGTCTGTGACATTCCCTATTGAGCTGGCAGAGAGCAAAAGCAGAGATAAAAAAAGGGTGAAGCCAGAAACAAAATGCCACATGGATGTCCACTGCTCCACAACTGATACCAAATAAAGTGTTTGCAAAGATTATGTTTACTTTTTCAACCTAAATTATGATAATTTGATATGATAACATCTTTCCAGTAATGTCACCATAGAATCAGTTTATACAGGTTTAAGGAGGGCAGCTCCATTCCACTTTAAAAAAAAGAAGCTGTGGATAACAGGTACAGCAAAAATCGCCAATATTGATTTAAAAATCAATATCGTCTTGACATCTACAGGTTCACATCGTTACAGATTCATGCAATGCAGAATGCACAACACTTTCAATGCTTCTCAAAGACATTTACTGGTTGGCAGTGTGAAACATTATTCAGAAAGTGAAAAACTAACTCTTACTTTTGTCCATCCAAATGAACTCTCTAATGCTAATGGCAATTTGCAACAAAAACACACACAAATCAATTTAACTAATATGTTACTTTTTTTTCTTGTAAATCAACCAATATCACTAAAAAAGCTACTGTAATATGAATGCAATCAGAATAATTCCCATCTCTAGCACCATATTTAAACTAAGACTAACAAAGAAAAAAGGTAACAATATAATATTATTATGACAGTTGCACAAAGAAAACAACATAAAGCACCACACAGTGACAGTGATTACAACAATAATACATTCTTTACTTATATCTTTTAAACAGTGAAAAAAAAACATATTAATGTATATGTGTATCCACTATAAATGAAACAATACAATTACACAAGTAAGGATGTACACAATTGCATTCCAGCATAAACGCAAACAAAATCAGAAGCAATAAAATGTAATGTCAGCTTTCTATCTTGACTGGTGGTAGTAGTGAACTTGGAAACCTTAAAAACAACCCAAAGTTAAAAAGTTCAAGGACTCTTCATAGAAGTTCAGTATTTGTGTGTCTGAATGACTAATTGATCCAGAAGCAGAAAAAGGGTCATGGTTGACTGAGGATGACTTTGTCTGCGTCAGCTGTGTGTGCCTGTGTCAGGCGGTGATGCTGAATGAGCAAATGTACTGATGACATCTCTCCATCTCTGCCTCGGCGTGTCCCCTGACAGACAAGCACAGAGGTATCTGCCATCACCGAGATAAGGTGGAATGTGGAATGACAGAAATTTCAAACCTACATAACAAACAATGAAATTCTAATTACCAGCCAGTGCAAACAATTTTCCCTGCTGTGACATTTGGACTGTGGGACTGTTCAATTATTCATTGGCACTCTCGCCTCGCTGGAAATAAAAAAAGAAAAGAAAAAATTAAAAGAACGAAGGAGAAGGCAACTGAAGGGCCTGATAGATTTATGCTGGTTTAAAACCTGTGTTGGGACAAATCTGAATAAAGTAATCACCTATTCATGCTCAGACCTGTTTCATATTCAGGGAGGAAATAGAATGATGGTGACCTTGTATTCTGTTTCCTGTGAAATGTCAGAGGTAGGCTGACACCTCAGAGAGTTTAGCAATGAATTGGACTCGCTTAGTATATAAATACACTTTTCAGATCAGAAGAAGATGTTCTTTGGCAGAGGCGTAACTGAGGATCTCCTTGTAATGAAAGTCTCATTTTGGTTCAAAGCTGAACAAATGTTATTTCAATCAACTGAGGCTCAGTGTGAGCATGACTTTGAATTCTTCTCACTGTTTAAGGAAGGCAGAGAGACCCAAACAACACAATTTTAGTAACATTTCACCTTTTTTTCCCTCAACTTCCAGTGGTAACGGTAGTCTGAAGGCTTTCTATGTCTTTACTTAAATAAGTATCAGTGCTCTAAAGAAGAAAATCACAGGAAAAACAAAGATCTGAAATGTTTCAAAGTTGCAAAAATGCATAGGGTCCTGTGTACGTGAGTATTATTTATAAAGCTTTTTTGAGAAACAAGGAAGCCATTTAAGGCGGGTAAAGGGAATAAAGTATACAGCAGGGAAAAGTTTAGTCTTTAAGCCAATGAGAATGGGGCCTTTGAGTATAATGTCATGCAGAGCTTTCCTCATTGTGTATTCTCATTGGATGACCTGCAGTCATCATCAAAATTCACCAGGGCCTAACGTGGCTCAGCGCTCTGCAGATAAGAGCCTGCCAGCCAAACTGAAGATGTATTAACGTCAGAGGAGAAAAATATATATCTTGCCGTTTTTAAACTGCAGACAGCATTTTGCTTTCTTCCACTTTCCACCATCCCCTCTTCTTCTCCTCCACATAGAAAAGTAATTAATCTGCAGCAGGGACACGGACTGGTGACTTTGCCCGTGGATGGCAAAACAGGCCAGATTTTTAATAAACTAAAAAGCTAATAAGGAGCAGAACATTTAAAATTCCATTATCAGAATGAAGCATATGTGTGTTTTTATAACCATCACCTTTGGTCTGGCCTCGCAAATGCAAATGACTAAAACTGGAGAAGGTCTTAAAATAAAATCGTTTCTGAGATAGAGCATGGCCCAGTTGTGAGGTATTTAATGTAAAGAAGTGTGAGTGGGGTTTTGATAGAGGGCAAAAACGGAAAACTACAGAGATGGTGCCTGGAAGTGCTGGTTCATACCTAGCTCAGTGAAACAGTTCCAGGGTCAGTCTGCCATCATGTATCTGTGCCTCCTGCAGCCATGCCTAGAGTTGGCTGTTACACCCCTCTGCCTCCAACAGACATCTGACACCCACGCACATAAACAACACACACACTTTCACTTCATACACACGTACACACAAGCAGGCGAGTGCCCATGACATGAACACTACTGCGGGCTCACTGGGCGCCACTTAAAGGCTCCCACTTTGAAACTGACACTCCACTTGGCAGTGGCGCCAAACAAAAGACAGTTTGTGTGTGATTGTGTGTGTGTGAGTTTATGGGCATGTGTCAATTTTTTTCAGTAAGAGCCGAGTTTTAAATTCCTCCAACTCCTCTCTACCTTGATCTTCCTTGTATTCAGAATCCACATTATTTTTTTCCCCCCGCCACAGCGCTGTAAAGTCCGACGTCTATTTTTGAAGTCTGTCTGCGTCGCCCTAAGACACGACCTTTCCGCACCCTTCCACCTGCCAACATGTGTGTGTCTGTGAGTGTGTGTAAGAGAGGAAAGGTAAGGAGGTGCTGTCTGATGTCACAGTTAAATCTAGCATGTCACCACATTCATGGCAGATTACCAGGCGTGCTTTTAGAGCCAACTTCTTCCAGCAGATGCAAAAACAAGGACGCTTCGTCCTGAGTGTTAGTGTATTAATAGGAACAGAACAAGCTGCAAAACCAAATTAGGACATTACATCAGGACTCAATGAATGGTAATGTTAGAATCTAAAGCAGTGGAAATGAGGAAGACAGGTGAGTCTGTTTTAGTTTAGCTCCACCTGAGAGAGGTTAAAAAAAGTCAGTAAAGTGATTATTTAAATGATATGCTAATATGCTTCATACATAGATTAGGTACATCAACAGTTTTTTAATCACTTAAGTTACTGCTAACAATCATGTCCTTTTATTGTATTTTACAGTATTTTATGAATAACAGTGGCTGGGAGTGCAAACAGAGGTCAAATGCTTTAATCATACTAACCATTTATGCTAAGTGACTTCATATAAATTATTGAAGAAGTAAAGATTGTAAGTTTAGTTGCTTATAAATTATTTGTAAAACATTAATCATATGTATGTATCAAAAGGTTTCCATCAGTTAAGCCAATAATTGTGAAGATTATAACAAGGCAACCCTGATACTGCAGCCTAGAAAAACACATAAACAGATCAATGTAATGTAAATTAAGGATATATTTTGATCAGGTTGAGAACATTTTCTGGAAATACAAACATCACATGAGTGGACAGCCATACTGAATTTAAAAAGAGCATTATGTGTGTTTACAACATGTACAATTAAATTCAGAGTTTGTCTTTTTAACTACTAAAAACAGCTTTGAAAAACTTTTTGTTGTCTGTGCATCATTTTATAGCTCTATAAAGCACAAAAAAAATTAAGTTGGACTAACTTAAAATATGCTAATTAATTTTGTCTTAATTTGCTGCACATTTAAAATTCTCACTATCAATAACAATGCTGCCTTTGAACTGTTGTTTTATTTAATTGTTATGGAAACAGAAGCTGTTCAAGATGTAATGACATCAGCAAACAGACATAGGCAATTTGTTTTGCGTGAAAGGTGAATTGTGGGTTTGAACACCCCAAGACTTACTCTTAATGGGCATGATGAGCTGAGGAATGACAGGGAGGATTTGGGGGCCTCCGTGGTCCAACAGGTCATGGATTCCCTGGCGGGCGAAGAACTCATACGGATGAGCAGTCTCACACAGACCATCAAAGAACAGCGGCAGGTAGTGGTGGTAGTCCATTTTTTCAAAGTCCACCTGAGAACAGAAGCGCACATTTACATTACATGAATTAGCTGCTCCTCTGCAGTGATGGAATGAGGAAAAAGATGGCAAAGTGTTTGTAACAATATTTCAAATGCTTTTTGCAAGAAATCAGTGAGGGCTCCCCTGTTGTCAGTTACATTGTCATAAAATCCAGAATTCAATCTTTGTCCTTTCTTTTTGTTTGCCCTTGGCTTTGGACAAAATCTAGGGCTAATGCCCCTCTGCAGCCATTTATAACCCCTACAATAAACACTCGCACACAGCCACACACACACACAATGGTTGGGAGACAGCTGTTTGGGAGATCATGACACAGCGGCATGTGGCATCTTGTGGGCTCACATGTTAACACCTGTTTACACCATTTACAGGACAGACAGAAAGGCGCACGCAGCACAATCGAGCTGCAGATGAAGACATTTGTTCGGGTACAGGCCACAGGCACATTTTGATGTTGTTTGGCTGCGGGCGAGGACGATGTGTGACACTTTATAGTAAAGTCTTTCATGTGTGAGCAGCCACTGCGGGAAAGCCACTCAGACACACTGGGCAGGCATGCAAAGCTGATCCTGAGGACGACGTCTGTCTTTGAGCACAAAGAGCGTGCATGTGGGTTCTAAAAATTAAATGAAATGTTATATTGCTCATACAGTAGTTGTCTACTATATTTAGTTACTCTGTGTGCATTTTATTAGGTTTGTTAGTTGTTGCAAAGTATGTATATTTATATAACATTCCTGTTGATGCAGCAGTTAACGACTGAAGGGAGATTGCATTTTCACTGATTTAAATGTAATCCTACAGCCAATCACCAGTAGTACTTGGGGAGCTAGAGAACACTTTGTAACCATGAGGAGAGTCTTTCTTGTTCAGTTATGGAGTCATATTTTCATATATACCATATAAGTACAATATATTCATGAGTACACACAAGCACGCAGCCAGGTCACGCTGCTCTGTGCTGAAATGTCACTCGGTGCTTTCAAGTCCCTTGCTCTCGCCGCACCGCCGGTCAGAGCTGAAACTTCAAAGCGTGGCTGACGACAGCCCCCACCACCACCCCCCACCCCTGCTGCCAATCCTTCCTGACACATGTCCAACCCCCCGGGTAAACACAGACATGAACGAGGAACGACTAAAGATGGAGAAAAACAGGGAGACGTGGCAAGATGGCGACAGAGAAGGAGAGCTAACACCGTTAGAGCACAGAGACGGGAATGATTGCTTTAAAGGCGGTTTGCCGGCCAACCTTGACATTCCTCCCGCGGTTGGTCAAGATCATCGTTGTGAGTCAGGCCGACTGGAGGCGAGAACAAAAGCAAACAGGAGCACCGAGAGAAGAAGTGGAGAGGGAATGGATGGGGTGAAAAGGGTGAGGACAGGCGAGATGACACTACAGAACTGTAGTACTTGGTAGCCAATGGCACTGAGTGACACAGGGACCACATCATGTCTTCAGTCAATTTTTGGGATTTGGGAAAAAAGACAAAGTATCCAGCAAAATGTCTGCAAATGTAGATGTGTTAGCTAAATAATAGTCCTGGACTTTAAATCTTATGAATACATGTGGTCATGCAGGGATTTTCCAATATATGAATAATATATGAATAAAACTTCATAACATTTGACCGCCATAACACCCTCAAACTGCTAACTGTTTAAATGGTTCCTGTAGCCATATAGAACCATCATACAGCTAGTTTCTGCCACACCATTATTATTTTTTTTCTGAGTTAAATACTTTTTATCTTGCTTTGGCTCATTTGCAGTAACCGGTTTGAAACCATCATTATTTTGTTTTTAAACCAATCTTCTGTGCTGAAGGATGTGTTTCAGGCTGTTGCAATTCTGACCTAAGGCTCCATCTCAAATATTAGCTAACATATTTTACTCAAAAATGTGTTAGTAATTTGGCTTATTCCATGGTAGAAGCATGATTTACTTAAGATATAGTGTTCTTTTCCCTTTTTTTTGTCACCTACTAATGATCAGATCTTTTGCATTCCCAAATATTTCTTCTGTCCCCTAAAGAGATCGGTTTCTCCAGAAGAATTCACCACATTGTTTCCCTGTTGAGACATCTTGTTCGTTTCATAAAAGGGAAGAATCTTGCAAACAGCACAAAAATGCTTAAACAATGCTTTCTGGATCTTTGGTAATTACTGTAATAGTTCGGGCTTCTAATAGTAGCATTTCTAAAACGGGGAGTGTGTTTATATGCAGTAACACCATGACTGGTCAATTTAGATTATGCAAATATAAAAATAAATATTGTTCGGTCAATTTATTTTTAGAAGTGCAAAAAAGAAAAAACTCGTATTTAAAATATGTTCATGACTTACACGCATGTACTGACCTAACCTCTTGTAGCATGTTGTGAACCTGGGATGTTGGGAAAATAATTACTCTGGGGCATTAATGTATTCCTGTGACAATGACTCTGAACTCTGATGTTGCTATTTAAAATAACACAAAAACAAGCACTCGGGGACTGACTGAATCCTGTTAGCACCGGCAAACAGACAGAGTAAGAACTATTGGGAGTCTTTTCCTTCCATTTTTAAGCTTTTACATAATACAGAAACACACACATTCACACATACATTCCCAGTGAATCTTAATCAGCAGCTGTGCTGAGCTGTAACTCTCGCATCCGTTATTGATTGTCCGCCCAAGTTTGTTTGTCTTTGGGTGCCTGCAGGAATCCCCCTGGAGTCCAGGGAGTCAATGAGAATGTAGCACAGAAAGACTATCAGCCCAGTAGCAGCAATTAGCCCTGGGACTTAGAGCCGCATGTCTCTTATGGTCAGTGCTACAACCGCAGACACACAGCAACAAAAGCACACAAGACAAAGAGCGAGTGTGAGAAAAGCCTTTGCTCATTAAACAGCAGATTCAGAGGCCCCTGACAGGTACAGGAGGCAAGGAGAAACACAAACAGCAGGTTGCCACTTTAAATAAATCTTACCTGGATTTGATTTTGTGCTGGATGTTGTAATACATGTGTGGATGGGTATGAATGCACAAACACAAACACAGAGGCTTCTTGTTTAGCCTACACTATTAGACTAGTTTGCCAGGGTAGCATGAGTCATTTATTCCTACAAATGGTTCGAGTAAAATTACAAGGAGGTGATACAGCAAGAACAGACACAATGTAAAAGGGACAGAGTAAGAGAGGAAATGGATTTGATTTTGTTTGTTTGTTTCAGTGTTGCTCCCTATGTACAGTATATGCTTTGGGCTAGATCAAATGTGATTTGCAGCAACAAGCTGACCTTTTCAGTTTGAAATAAGTGCAGTTGACTGTGGGTGGATGGGGCTACCCCACTGACATTACTGAGACATCAAATAGTTGGAAAAAAAAATAACTTTTTAAAAAATATATAAATTTTCACCTTTTGATCTAACAAAAGATGAAAATGTCCCGGCTTCAAGCATTAAGTGTAGAGCATAGTGCATGGTAGTTTTAAGACACAGCATATACAGATTTCAACATGCCATTTCAGATATCTGTGTTTTATTATCACCCGCCACCACAAGCAAAGGTCGAGTAATAATGTTTGTGCCCCTGCGTGTGCGTTTGTCTGTACCATCATCAAAATATCTCATGAACCACTGAATGCATTTTAATGAAATTTTCAGAAAGTAATTATTGGATGAACCTCTTCAACGGACTAATTTTTGAAGTCAACACAATTCAAGACGGTCGTCAAAACTAATCAGTCATCCACAAAAATGGCTACACCTCAGTGAATTTTACAGGTACTAAGCCAGAATTTGGTGAGGTAGTAGCTGAGAGTCGTTACCAAAACATATTCCAAGCACTAACAGATCATGCCAGATCATATCTTAAAATTGCATGAGAGCGCACATAATGTTAATAAAAGGTTTAACCAAAATGGCTACAACATTTCGCATCATAAGATGATTTTAGGCTAAAACTCTGGCATGAAAGGCAGCGGGCGATATGCATTCCTTCAAAGAATGCTGGGCCATCAATTTCCCAGACATGGCCTTTGTAATTAATCGAGGTTATAAAGGATTAAATGGAATTGAATTGAATCAAACTGAATCAAATCAAATCTTTTGGGGTTTTACTGTAGCGTCAATAAAGCAAACTTTAAAAAAAACATGAATGTCATGTGATCAGTGTAATCTTGGTGTAATAATTCTGTCAACTTGAGATGCCAAGCAAGTCTATCGGCCATCACACTTTTGACACAATGAAATGAGTTGGACAGTATACACATGTGACGGCAATTGTTTAAAAAAATTCAAAAGCTCAATATTTTACAGAAGCAAGCAGCCCATATGTGGTGCACACCATAATGTAGCAGAGAGCAATAATAATTTTCAAAATATTTACAACTTCATAAATTTAAAAAAGAAGGGTAGGTGTGTTTTTTGATGGATAGTTGAAACATTGATTATAGTGATGTTTGTTTGGTGTAATAATAATTTCCATTTTTCCACATTGCAGTTCTGATATGTTATTGTCAATGTTTCTTAGTTATTACTGAAGTTCAGATCAGATGCCTAAAGGAAAGTTTCATGATAGTATTAATAAAAGGAGCGTTTCTGCCTAAATTGCCATCCTTGGTGTAAAACTTGTCAACCCTAAACCCCCAGAATCGACAGCTGGTTCCTACTACATTGCAGTTTAAACTCATGCTCATTAAGAACTTCTGTTGTTTTTTTGTACTCTATGCTTGACTTTTGAGGATGATGTTCAAAGGTGTTCTTTAATCAACTAAACTCAAACCAAAGGTTCTGTGGTAAGAACTTGGCTCTCTTTTCTCAGTTTCTTTTTTTCAGACAGGATTCCCTGGCCGAAGGTCCAAAATACAGAAACTCTTATTCACACTGCACACAAGGCATCCTAATAATTTATTCATACTAATCCAAACTTGTTTCCAACTGTGCCACAGGTGCACAGAACACCTGTGAGCAAAATATTTTCAAAAATGTGACACCACACTGCGTACACTCACTGTGAATACCACACACACACAAAAAAAAAAGGGAAGAGAAAAAGCAAAGAGAGAAGAGAAGATTTTGACTTTCTCTGAGGTCATAATAAAAGAAGCGGGGCTGGAATAGGCAAACGATAAGTGAAAGAACGAGGAGTGAGTCACTCTTGCTATCTCCCATGACAGCTGTTTCCATCTAACAAGCATGCAAGCATGCTCAATTCAAAGCACTGGAAGCAGAGCATGGTGTCAATTGAAACGATACCTAACACATGCAGGATGAAACAATTTTGCGGCTTCAAAGATAGTTCAAAAGCGGGACATAGAACGTTATGAATTTTATGTGAGTCTCCTCTCGCACATGAAAACATGCAAACACACATATATATATGCAGAGATGAAAAGAAGTTTATTTAGATACACGGCCATTCCAGCGGTATTAAATATAGCACTGAGGATTAAACGCAGAAGGGTGTTATTAGGGTAACGAATATTAGGAGTAATTGAAAGAGTGACCCTGTAGACAGCAATTTATTTGAAGTTTGGCTCCTATTATTGCAATGAAAAAGCTGAAGAAATGAGACGTGCATGTTTCATTGAAGTATTTGTCATACAGCAAGAAGAAAAAAAAGCGATAATGCATGCAACCTGTATAGCAGAAGTCAACATAGAACAAAAAAATGAACCAGAAAATTTCAAAGCTGCAGGGTTTTTTATTATACATATTCCCTTTTTTCTCAAAACAACACAGTAAAAATACTAATTAAGTTTGTTTTTCCATGGGTTCCTTGTTTACAGAAGTAACAAAGAGTAAATTCATTAATGTACCCCACTGACAACCTGTCAAAATGATGCTGCTTAAAACAAGAATGCATGCGATGCCAATCAGCCTGCCAAAGCCAGTTTAAGCTTGCTGAAAAGTAGGTAAATTGTGGAAGTGAGTAGATTTCTTTGACTGTCTGCTTGTGAAATAGCTCAGGCAGTTTTTGTTGTACTCTGCTAGCGAGACTACAGTGCACTCAGAGTGACAATACACAACACTGCCTGCGCGGCCGCGGTAACTGCAAAAAGTAAGGGATAGAGCAATGTAATGTTTGAAGAAGCTAAAGTGAGAGTGGATGAGGCAGTCTGTTCTAGTTTAAAAGGTGAGACAGCTAAATAAAGCCCAAATTAGGACTCTGTTCAGAATGATGTGAGTGTTTATGCATGTGTGTGTGTGTGTGTGTGTGTTTGTGTGTGTGTTTCAACAAGAGACCCTCTGCCACTGTGATGGAAGTAGGCCAGAACAGTGGAGAGAAGCAAGAGGAGGGGAAACAGGAGTCAATGAACACGACAGAAGTTGGAAATAGAAAGCTGTTTAACCATGCAAGTTTTCTGAGTGTGCAATCTGTGACCTTTTGAGTTACTGACCTTTTTTAATAGCCAGCAAATGAGCAGTGGTCATAAAGTCCAACTCTACCAGCTACTAGTGTGATGGTGTAGGTGTCTTGTCTAATCAGGAGCCATGGCATCTGCTCTTAGCGTTCAGTGATTACAGCTCAGCAGCCGAGCTTGACAATGCACAGGCAAAGTGTAATCAAGTCAGAGAGAGTGAGGCGTAATCAGCATTTCCCCTCCAATCAGCCCCAAAATCACTGTCTCTAATCTGCAGCCAGCCATTGATGGGTTTGATTGATAGGATGGATTTGTTATCTGGCTGTGGGGGTCTGCAGGGAGCAGAACAACAAGCACAAGCAAGAGACACAGTCAGCTTATCAGCTATCGCTACATTTGTTACCGCTCCCCTTGTTGAGCAAGCAGAGCTTTTCCTCACGGGCTACAACTGCAGCTCTGCTCTCATTTATCATACAGAAGAATTAAATGTGGACACTTCAAAGTACTTCCACACACAAGGGTCCCTAGGGGCATATGTTTTCTCCCTGTTTAAAAAGGAAAGGTCCTATCCATCACTGGTTGTTTGTGACGGAAACAGAAACCACAGCAAGTATTTCTTTTTAAGTGTGAGGAAGTGTGCGTGTGATATCCATGAAATAATGACTTGCATACGTGTGAATGTGTTTCTGATTTGTACATGTCAGATGTACGGGGAGGATTAGTAGACAGAATAATGCTTTTTCAGCAAGCCAAGGCTGTAAATGTAGCATATAGTGCAGTTTTGATAAATCTTGCTCCTATGCTTCAATGAAAAATTCTCACAAATGTTCACACAAATATGCTCGTTTTCAATGAGCATGTGATGAACGAGCTCCTTTGATTTTCTGCATGAAGCCCAAACAATAGAGACCAAGACAAATGCCTGGCCTGTTTAAGATAACAAGGGAGCTTTAACGAGACGTGTGGCATTCTTTTTGTGCACACTGAAGAAATGGGGTCGACAAAAATCAAGAAAGTAAAAGAAAGATCTGATTAATATTGAAATAAAAATAATGAGTAGGATTTTTTTTTATGTGGCTGTGATCCTGTCCTGTTTTCCAAGCTGATCGTCTGCTTCTTTATTGAACGCGAGATGACTCATTAATACCACTGAGACCTGAAGCACCATGCCTATTCTAGACACCTCAGTTTTCATTTTGTTAAAACAGTTTTGGCAGTTTATTGAATTGATAATTTTTCCACCCACCAACTCCTTTTAAAATAGAAGTCTCACATTTTCTAATCACTTCAAGCGTGCAAAAAGGAAGACTAAAATCACACCTAATGAGAAAAGAAAAGTTAACTCAGAACAATGTGACATAATCAAAACCCTCTGACAAGGTACTGGGCCAACCCTGAGGTGAGACTGTTTAGCCCACGGATATCTAAAGGCTCAGTAATTTACTTTTCATCCACAAATCTTGTCAAACTCCTTATGTGTATTGCATCATGATGCTTGCATAAGATTAAAGATCAGAGATCACCAAGGCAGGAACCAGAATTTCAGTTACAAACATCAGTCGGTGACAGCTCCGTGACTAACTAAAAATAAATACCAAAGGCAGCCTTTTCAAGAAGTTCAAATCAACAAGTCTCACCCTGAGCTTCGGAGCAGCAGAAAACTCAGTAGCTGCGGCAGTGTACATCTAGGACTAAAAGTGCAGTCTCAGATGTGGAGAAGCATCTGTGAGGGCTCTGTCCAGCTCCTAATGGGATGTTCTTGTTGTTGCCAGCGGATAACTCTTATCCTGTGTTCTGGACTACAGATCAAAGAGGGCCTGGCCTCCGCAGAGCTACCAGGGCTGCACGCACCAAGGAGACTGAAACAGACGACTGACTCACACGGGTAAGTAAACGGGAAAAGAAGAAAGCATTGCAAGCAGTAAAACGAGCAAACAGGTAAAAAAAGGAAAGGAAAGGAAAGGGAAGTATGATTAAAATATATATATATCAACCAGACGTCAAGTTCCTTTCTTTGCTCTTGCAGGCAGATTTTATAGCATTCTTCTGTTTTGTGCTTCTATTCAGGTATGAAAAAAGAAAGGTGCAAGAAAAAAAAAAAGATAAAAGCTACGTAGTGTATAACAGCCAAGTGAGATTGCAGTGTTTTTTTAAAACCTGATTTAAGAGAGTTTGGCGACAGATATGAGCTGTTGCACAAAGTTAGGACTAAACAAAGAAAATGTTTGATCAGTGTGTCTTTGTATTGTGAGAAACTTTCCAACAAAACAGACAAGATATGCAAATCTGAAGATGTAGCTTGGTGTTGGACAGTTCAAGGTCAAGTGATAATTTGAGGCCTCTTCACAACTGAAGATCGCCCCATTTTGTACCATGAGAGCACATGTCGGCCCTCTCTATTGGGGGTCAGTTGTGATGTCAGGCCAAAGCTCTTTGTCAAGTGGAATCAGTCATTTTTAGCTTAGAGTGGCATCAGGCTGCACAGGTGGTGATACAAACGTTTTTTGTGTCATGAATATGAGCCAAGATAGTGCGATGCTGGATGGCTTGGAAATGTGAATAAAGCTTATGCAGAGTTTGTCACACAAACAAACAAACCTGCAGGAAGAGAAATGTCTGTGTGCAGCACCAGCGAAAGCATCTTGAGTCCCACAGTTCGACATTTTCACGAAAAAACCTTTAACAAAAAGGGCTGAATCTAAAGGCGAATATTGTTTCAGAGTTGACTAATGTGCTCTACATTCAGGGCCTTATGAGTGGGATGAAAGCTGGCTTTTTGAAATGTCAGAGAAAATGTTGGGATGCATCACTCTGACTGCACAAACACAAAGTAGTGTTACTACTACTACTGCAAGAATCATGCTTCAGTACAACAGGACTTCTCATAAGCAGATGAATGACTAAATGCAAAGCAATGTAGTGCATTACTGAAATTAGGGAATTTTCTTCCTCAACATCTGGGACTGACTTGTTTGCAAGACAAATAATAAAGTCATTAAGAAACTTTATACAACATTTTTTATAATAAATTTACTTTCAGACAGAGATCAAAGATACATTTTAGTACTGTCAATGAGGCCAAATACTCAGGAAGTTAATGGAAATGGTTGTCTAAATCACTAAAATATTGTGTCACGATATACAAGCAGAAGCATGAACACTCTGTGAAGGCTCTTCTTCTTCTGTTGTTTTATTCATCACTTATGCAACTGCTGAAGACTATTTGGTGACTCAAAATAAAAATAAAATAGGCAAATTTTCCATTGTAGTCTCACTGAATTCTGAGCATTTGCAACCAAACCAGCAGGAAGCCTTGAGGCTGCATTTTGTTGTTTATGATTAATCTAATGGTGTACATTTTAGATATGAGGATATGCAGATTTAGACCTGTTTTTTAATTCTTATTATTTACCAGTGGCATGGTTAGACCTGGATATTTGAGGCTGTAGCCTTGGATGTTTTTCTGTCATGAGTGCTCCTGTGCAGGTGTCAAAATACAGCTCTGGTGTTCTAGAATTATGGAAACTAAATCATGGATTCAAGACGAGTTTTAGACACCTGCAACGCCTCTGCAACATTCAAGGGTACTAGATTGTAAGATTTTGTGACTCACGTAAGAAAACTGAGATGTTTTGCAACATTTTGGAGAATCTCGCAAATACCTATTGACTACTATTCTCCAACAGTCACAATCCAGAGAAATACTAGGTTTTGTTATCCAGTTAGACATCAAACACTCTCACATATATGCAGGCATGCACTCAAACAGCTTGTAGTCTCTGGAGATTAGGTAATATTGATAATTTTTATTAGATGCCTAAAGAACATTCTTTTATTTACCAACAATTAAAAAATGTTGAGTCATGGTGGGAAAAATCGTTACAGTTTGTGCTGAGCTGCACTGAAATGAATAGAGAGCATATATAACAAAAAAAGGGACTGCAGGACCAAAGTCTTGCTTGAATTTGTACAACAAAAGAACAAAAAAACTGGTGCCCAAATATGTTGTATGGGGATTACATTTGCTTAAACTCAACCCCTCATTCCCTACCACTCCCTGCACACACACACACACACACACACACATACACACACACACAACCCCCCCCACACACACACACACACAAATGCATCTGTTGTATGGAATAGGAACAGAATAAAGAATGAGGGGAGCAGAAACAGTGCAGTGAAGCAGATGTAATTACAAAAGGCAATACAAGCTGTGCGTCCCCAAGTCTCTGACCCACATGGAAGGAAGGAAGTCAGAGCTTATCAGGGTGCCACAGAATGAGGAAATATTCCAGCAGAGGTGGCAAGTGCACCCTGCTCCTTTCAGATGTGACACTTTGGGAAGATGATGTGCGATGGTGGTGGTGAGAGGGTGCTGGTGGTGGAGAGAATGGCAAATGAAGTAATAGTGCAAACAGTGACTGTAAGGGACAAAGACTACATGGTACCTAAATGTTGCTTGTTTTGACTGTTAAGAGTACTAGAGAAAAAATGTAAACAGCAGAAACTGTTGTACTATCCATTTGTCTAAGTCAAGTGAACAAAAGAGCAGTTACTGGTTACACTTTCTTAGCCGTTTCTTCCTGGACTTTTGCTTTACTGTCACAAACAGTAAAAGATTTGTCTTTTGTTTAGTTTTTGTATTCTTTATTTGGAGGTGGGGGTGAATCCGAGGGAGAGATTCGACAGGAGTTGTCAGATGAGAAAAGGGACCGTTTAAAAGATGAAGATGTGTATGTTTCTGACAAGATAGTTACACAATAGCTTGATGCATCCCGCCTGGCCTGAGTGATACCTGCTGCTGCAAACACATCCACACATGATGCATGCATGAAAACATCTGACAGCCTTTTTTTGCTATCAATGATTGATGGGAAGAAACAATCTGAAAGGGACAAAGAAGGATATGAAAAAGGGGTGTCAAGCTTAGTATGACTCTACTGTACCATTTCTAAATGTTGTCTTTCCCTGCAATTTTCTCCATCTTAAGTAAATTTTAAACACAGCAGAAAAATAATGGATTTGTCAGAGTTAACAAATTCTGGTTCCGTTTTCCTAATGAGTCTTAGCAAATTTTGTTCATCTATCTTGGCATATTAGTTTTAATGTTACTAAGGAAATTCAAACAGTGTGTATGCTGCTTTAAAAATAATCCATCATAAATAACAAGATGGTAGTCTTTTTTAGTCATAGTCATTTTTGCTATGTAAATATTAGATTTCGTGGAACGGGTAGTGGCCAAAGGCAGGGACCTTGACGGTCTGCTCCTCGGCTGCAGAAGCTGGCTCTCGGGACGTGGAATGTCACCTCTCTGTTGGGGAAGGAGCCTGAGCTGGTGTGTGAGGTCGATTGGTTCCAGCTAGATATAGTTGGACTCACCTCGACGCACATCTCTGGCTCTGGAACCAGTCTCCTCGAGAGGGGTTGGACACTCTTTCACTCTGGAGTTGCCTTTGTTGAGAGGTGCCGAGCCGGAGTGGGCATACTTGTTGCCCCCCATCTTGGTGCCTGTACGTTGGGGTTTACACCGGTGAACGAGATGGTAGCCTCCCTCCGCCTACGTGTGGGGGGACGGGTTCTGACAGTTTTTGTGCTTATGCGCCTAATAGCAGTTCAGATTACCCACCCCTTTTGGAGTCCTTAGAGGGGGGGACTTTAACGCTCACGTGGGCAATGACAGTGAGACCTGGACAGGTGTTGTTGGGAGGAACGGTCCCCCTGATCTGAACCCGAGTGGTGTTTTGTTATTGGACATCTGTGCTCATCATTGATTGTCCATAATGAACACCATGTTCAGGCATAAGGGTGTTCATATGTGTTATTGGCACCAGGACACCTTAGGCCGCAGTTTGATGATTGACTTTGTTGTCGTTTCATCTGATCTGCGGCTGAATGTCTTGGACACTAGGATGAAGAGAGGGGCGGAGCTGTCAACGGACCACTACCTGGTGGTGAGTTGGCTCCGATGGTGGGGGAGGATGTCGGTCAGACCTGGCAGGCCCAAACATATTGTAAGATCTGCTGGGAACGTCTGGCGGAGTCCCCGGTGAGACGGAGCTTCAACTCCCACCTCCGGCAGAGCTTTGAACACATCCTGGGGGAGGCGGGGGACATTGAGTCTGAGTGGGCCATGTTCCATGCCTCTATTGTCGAGGCGGCTGACCAGAGCTGTGGCTGCAAGTTTGTCGGTGCCTGTCGCGATGGCAACCCTCAAGCCCACTAGTGGACACCGGCGGTGAGGGCTGTTGTCAGGCTGAAGAAGGAGGGGGAAGAGCAGTGTGGTTTTCGTCCTGGTCGTGGAACACTGGACCAGCTCTACACCTTCAGCAGGGTACTGGAGGGTGCACGGGAGTTCACCCAACCAGTCTATATGTGTTTTGTGGTCTTGGAGAAGGCGTTCGACCATGTCCCTCGGGGAGTCCTGTGGGGGGTGCTCCTGGAGTATGGGGTACCAGGCCCTTTGATACGGGCTGTTAGGTCCCTGTGGTGCCAGAGCTTGGTCCGCATTGCTGGCAGTAAGTCGGGCTCGTTTCCAGTGAGAATTGGACTCTGCCAAGGTTGCCCTTTGTCACCGATTCTGTCCTTAACTTTTGCAGACAGAATTTCTAGGCACAGTCAAGGTGTTGAGGGCATCCGTTTTGGTGGCCTTAGGATCGCGTCTCTGCTTTTTGCAGATGATGTGGTCCTATTGGCTTCATCAAGTCATGATCTCCAGCTTTCGTTGGATCAGTTCGCAGCCGAGTGTGAAACGGCCGGCATGAGGATCAGTGCCATGGTCTCGGATTTAGGTAGAGGGTAGAGTGCCTTTTCCAAGTTTGGAAAGGGGTCCTGCCCCAAGTGGAGGAGTTTAAGTATCACAAAGTCTTGTTCACGAATGAGGGAAAAATGGAGCAAGAGATCGATAGGCGGATTAATGCTGCGACTGCATTGATGCGGGCGCTGTACCAATCTGTCGTGGTCAAAAGAGAGCTGAGCCAAAAGGCGAAGCTCTCGATTTACCGGTCGATCTACGTTCCTACCCTCTTCTATGGTCACGAGTTTTGAGTAGTGACCAAAAGAACGAGATCGCAAATACAAGTGGCCGAAATGAGTTTTCTCCGCAGGGTGTCTGGGCTCTCCCTTAGAAAAAAGGTGAGACGCTCGGTCATCTGAAAGGGGCTCAGCGTAGAGCCGCTGCTTCTCCACATCGAGAGGAGCCAGTTGAGATGGCTTGGGCATCTGGTTAGGATGCCTCCTGGACGCCTCCCTGGTGAGGTGTTCCAGGCACGTCCCGGTGGGAGGAGGCCCAGGGGAAGACCCAGGACACGATGGAGGGACTATGTTTCTCGGCTGGCCTGGGAACGCCTTGGGATTTCCCCGGACGAGCTTGCCTAGGTGGCTTGGGAGAGGAAAGTCTGGGTCTCTCTGCTTAGGCTGCTGCTGCCCCTGTGACCCGACCCCGGATAAGTGGAAGAAAATGGATGGATGGATGGATGGATGGATGGATGGATGGATGGATGGATGGATGGATGGATGGATGGATGGA
>JAOXNZ010000002.1:9578591-9589335 GCA_028566095.1 Kryptolebias brasiliensis | reverse complement strand
TGGATGGATGGATGGATGGATGGATGGATGGATGGATGGATGGATGGATGGATGGATGGATGGATGGATGGATATTAGATTTCATTGTTGTACTTTTTTTTAGAAAATGCTAAATTACATTAATATTTTATCATAATAGTATAACTTTGCAATGTTGTTTCTTTTCTGTTACTATTCCTTCACAAAGAACAAATATATTAGATTTAAATGCACTTGAATGTAAGCAACAGGCACGCACTGTCAAAGAAAATGAGTGTATGGCTGCTGGTCCCAAACTTTAATAAAGCAGCACAGCAGAAAAAGAAAAACAACGACCTCTCAGAGATTTTTACCTCCAGGATGCAGTTTGCCTTAACTCTGCTGATTCACCGCAGGTAATCACAAATAGCGCTCTGAAGAAATCAGACGAACGAGGAAAGCGGGGGAAGTCTTTTAAACTAAAAGAATGAGGATACATGAAAAGGCCTTTGAATGAAATATGGCTCATATTATTTCTTTCTGCTTTCCAGACAGGGCCGTCTGTCATGGCCAGGAAAGGGCCAGAGAAAGTGGGCTAAGTGGCCAGACCATTTCTTGTGGCTTTCCAAGTGGCTGAATAGATATTAGAATTTTACAGGCTATTACACATGATAATTGCACAGCATATTGAATTTTAGG
Source organism: Kryptolebias brasiliensis (assembly GCA_028566095.1). NCBI lineage: Eukaryota > Metazoa > Chordata > Actinopteri > Cyprinodontiformes > Rivulidae > Kryptolebias > Kryptolebias brasiliensis. Next base: position 9,588,678 of record JAOXNZ010000002.1, on the reverse strand, counting down.
CAATTTTCCTACACTCTAGTTTTTTCTTGCTTCGTTTATTCTATAAATAAGAATGTTACCATATGCAAAGTGTGCATAATGTGCATTTTGATTTAAATGAAGTTTATGACACAGAATCAGAATTGTTGAGTCGTCCACATAACTCTGTCAACTGTGTGGCTGAAAACCAGCTTTAGCAGTTTAGACATTCATCTAAGCCAGTTCAGTGAGAAGCAGTTACGGGATGGGGGCATAATCTATGTTAAGAGTACAAATTCAAGAGCAATGTCAAAACCCAGATCATTTTAAAATACTCCAAAAGGCTTTCCTTTTAATCAACCACTTGGTTTCTAAATAATAAAAATAAATGAAAGCAAAACATCTGCTACAACATTACATGCTGCCACATGCTTATAACAAATCCTATGCGCTTTTTTTTCAATCTTATACCCACTGATGTTAGCTGCGTTCCCTTTCCATGCAAATGTTTATGGTAATATAATTTAACATTTACATCAAACAAGTTTCCAATGGTAGTTTCTGAGGAAATAAAGCAGACTGCTTGTCCTGTCATTAGAAGCTGACAGTAACTACACTGCAAATTGCTCTAATAAACAGAGTAAAGATTGCTACCTGGACACAAAACTGCAGCAATTATTCTTTTATCTCAATAAGTAATTATGATGTAAAAGTAGTTTGTTGCAACAGTTTCTTCTGTCCCAAAATATTGAAGATAGTTATAAGTAGCATTTTATCTAAATTACACTTGATGTCTATGTAGTACTTTATCCTCAGAGATAATGAGTCTTATAAATCCTTAAGACTATGTTTAAAAGCCTATTTTCTCAGTTATGAACTAAAAAATTCAGGCACACCAGAACCGTACAGTATTACAAGACTCACGGTTTTCTTTTGCAAAAGGCTTTTTCTTGATTTTCTGAGTTACCACAGTGATAAGGCTGACAGCAGTGACAAAACCAACAGGAAACATTTGACTTTCATCTCCTGCTTTATGTTTCAGACAGTGCTTCTTCTACTGAAGTCTATCAAACTCCCCTGCTTGATAAAAAATGACACTTAATGCTGGCTTTTACATAGAAATGTGATCTCTAGCAATCCAGACCAAGCATCCAAATGTGTTAGGTTGGGAGAGGAGCTAGTAAAAAAAAAGAAAAAGCAGAGAGCAAAGAGAGATTATGAAATGCTGATGAAGTAGCCTCACTGCTACCATTTATCACAATAATTAACCATAATCAGCACCATCCACAGAGAAAGGTGGATGATGAGAAGAAAAAGAGACTGAATAGGCATTTTTGATGACAGAGCTTGCATGTATTTAAGAAGTTTTAAAAAACTGTAGTAATGTGTCATTTCCTTACCACTGAACAAAACACCTATCAAAATCTTCCAATTCAGTGGTTCCTAAAGTTGGGGTTGTGAACCCACCAGTCTTAAGAATATTTCCAAAAATCTAATTAAATTCAAAAATAGCTGCTTATAGCATAGTATTGCCCATATTGTTACAGGAGACTAAGAGTTAGTCATAAATTGATAAAAAATGTTAATATCAGTTTTATTTATAAGCAATATATCATAAGCGAACAAAAGTTGAACTGCAAAGACGAACGAGCAATAAAATCTGATGAAATAATATAATCACAAAGGTGAAGTCAGTAAGAATAAACAGACGAAGGAACAAGCAGTAGGGTCATTCCATGAAACACAATAACAAAGACATAATGAACACAATTAAGTTGTCAATCTATGCCAGAATAGAAAAGCATGAAAATTGCCATGGCAGTTTGATTTATTAGGTCTTGTTTATCTAGCTTTTAGCCATGTTTATACACTTTAACCAGGAATTGTCAGGTTTGCACATTTCTGTCACTGTTTTTTTGTGGATCAGAAGCTGAAAAGAAGCTTTCCTAATTTTACATCAAAGTTGGCCATATAAAACTCCATCACCATCCTTTTTCTTTACTTGAGTTTTCCTTTCGGAGTCACAGGGCAGCGGGTTCCTATATCCAGCAGTCCCTGCGCGAGAGGCGGGGGACAACCTTGACAGGTTGCAAGTTCATCACAGGGACACGTAGAAACAAATGAGACAAACAACCATTCACTCTCTCACTCACACATTGGGACAATTTAGAGTTACCAGTGAACCTAACATGCATGTTTTTGGTCTGTGGGAGGACACCGGAGTAAACCCACGCATGCACAGGAGAACATGCAAACTTCAACCAGAAAGGCACACCTGTGACCTTCTCGCTGTGAGGCAACAGCTCTAACCCCTGCACTCCCGTGCTGCCCTCCATCACCATGGATGGCTAACTAATCTGTAGGATTGTCAACTCTTACCTTCATCAAATGGCTCCTATTCAATAAATTTAATCATTAGGGTAATCTGACATGCTGACAGATTATCTAAACTACCAAATCTGCTCATGCCACATCTCAAGCCAAGTTCCCATTACACATGCCGATCTGTTCGTCTTCATTTATTATTAACAGCCACAAGCAGCCGGGGCCATGTAGGCCACTTTACAGGAGTTTAAAATTTAAATACTTCAAAAAGTCCTGGGTAATTTGGACTGTGACCTGACAGCAGAAAGGTGCTTCACTGCATACAATTTTAGAGAGACTTACAACCGCCACTGGAGGCACTATAGCAGGACTTTTGTCAGTAACTCACACTGTGTGAGTTCAGCAATCAGTTTTTACCATCCAATAATTACATTTAGTGCTATTTCAAGAAAATTACCAAGAAAAATACAAAAGTGGGAGGAAGCACAGTAGATGCATGTAGGTTTGGTGTTTGTTCACTCAAGTGTTTATAAGTCACTGTGTGTAAGCACTCTAATATTATTTATTAGCATACAATTCAACTATGCTGCCAACTGATGATGAAACTGTAATTTTAATTTGAACTCAGATCTTGAAGTATAAAATTATTATTTACTCTTTAAACACAGTTGTTTCATTTTATTCTACTTTAGTCAACTGTTAACTGTCAATTTTACCTTTTTAATTGTTTTCTGAAAAAGGTCATTAAGGACTATTACCTGGCCCTTTTTAATTATCGTTGTGCATGCAAGGAGCGAGTGGTGTGAGTTTAATGTCTGTCAGGCACGTTATGCCTGAAGCCAAACCCATATGACCCTGACCTTTTCAGAACCTAATGGAATCACGACACACTGACTGCCAATTAAACAAACTCATAAACGGAAAACAAAACAGGCGAAGAGAAGACAAGAGCGTAATTGCTATAAAACCCCTTAAGGTAAACACATGTTCCCGCTGTAGGCAGTCTCAGTGAGATATAAGGTGATAAGGAAAAAGGAGGAGAAGGTAGTCTGTTTGTGTGTGCGTGTGAAAAAAAGAGGAAAAAAAAAACAGTAGGAAGTCAAACTGAAGAGGCAGGCTAGTGTGTGAATGTGTTGTTAATTTAGCCACATTTTAATTAGCTCTTGTGTCATGGAGTGGGCTAATGGGGAGCCCTGAAGATCTGGGCAGACTGGCAGGCTGAAAGAGGCCACCAGATTGGCATGCCTAACTACTGCTTGTCTCAGACCTGCAGCTGGGCACTCACATATTCCCACAGCTGCTGTAAAAGCCCTGAGGTACTGTTAAAAAAAAAGAGAAAAAGAAAAGATAAAAGCACACACATACTTACTTCTACTACTTTTTTAAAATGAAATCATGATCTGCTTTTTCTCTACTTAGCAACGCGCAGACAGAATCTGACAGTTACTTAAGATAATGTTCCTGACTCTCACTCTCTAAGGGACAATCTCTATTTACAGAGTTCACACTTCAGCTACGTCGAGAGCTGGATAAGTGTCTGCTCTGTGTATATGAGGCCAGCTGATATTTAAAGAGTTTGACTATTTTATGAGTTTCAGCCTTATAACAAAACAGGAGAAAATGGGGGCCAATCCCCTGCGAGTAGCAAACAGTGCATGCCCTGATGGAATGTGCAAATATGAGCCTAACTGCCTTAGTTTTCTGAGGGGATTTATGACATGCCTGTCTCATTATCTGCGAGCAGGATTACCGCCATACGCTCTACTCCACAATAAAGAGGTTCCATGCCACATAAAGCCCAAAGTGGTTTCTGACACAGTCTCTTGCACTTTCAACACAGATTTAAGGGATGACTAGACTCTTCTACATTTCTGGTTGTTGATGAGTTAGTCACCCTAAGCCTAATAGACTATGGGCAGAAACTTGTACCATCAGAAACTGAATTTGAATTGTTCAAACTGAATCTGTATTCACATATTTTGAATTTGAATCCATTGGTTTGAAAATGAATTTCACTAAATTGAAACTGAATTTAAAGGTTTGAAACTGATTTGATTTGCTTTGAAAATTAATTTTGTTGTATTTAAAATTCAGTTTGACTACATTCATTTTCAGTTCTATAATTCAATTTCAATTCTGAAATTCAGTTTTTCTGTGCCACACATCCGGGTCCTTGAGAAAGCCACGGAGTAATTGAACACAGATTAACAGATTTACATTTCACATCAGTGAAACTTCCTCTACGGAAATGTAGGCATGGGCTCCGGTCCAAATTAAATCAGTTTCAAACCATTAAATTCAGTTTCAATTGAGTGAAATTCATTTTCAAACCAATGGATTCAAATTCATTTGGCTGAGCACTCGGCAGATCAGGACAACCAAAAGGTCAGGAGCTCGTGCCTATTTCTCTTTTGTTCCCACCATGATGAGCATTCTACATGAAATGAATAGTAATTGGTTAGCGAGTGTCCTCGTGAGTTTTCCTGTGAAGACAGATCAGCAGGTGAAGATTTGGCAGGGCCTCTAGGGAACAAGGGTCTCCTACTGACTTTGAGGACATGGAAAGAAGCTGAAGTGTTTGAGATGAAGAAGGCTGATTAAAATACTGTGCAGCAGAGAAAGCTCCTATCTGCCACTCAGACAGCATCTGGGGAAATATAAAGCAGTCACCAAGGCTAATGGGAGCCGGTATGTTTTTTTTTTTTTTGTCTTGTTAATTAACGAGCATGTGTGGTTAGGGCTGCGCAGATATGCAAACTATGAATTCAGGAGGGTGCTGGAACAAGTCAAAGAGCTGTCATAGCACACAAGCACCAGTTTCTCTCCTCAAACAGCAAGGACAACTCTCCAGTGAGGAAATTTTCTCTGCGTCGCTGGTGAGTAATTGCAAGGTGTGAGCCATATTTTCTGAAGCCGTAGGATAGGTAACTCGCATGTCTGGCAGTCGAGTCGTTTGATCTGCTGACTTTGATCGCTCAGAAAGCAGAGTTGAGCATTCATTTTTGACTGCATAACAGTGTATGGCGAGACACATCTCCCTCTTGTTTCCATTCATATTTACTTGTTTAAAATTCTAGATGCGATGCAACTTCATGGACATTTAGAAGAGAAAGTTACATTGCTGGTCTAATCAGACAGTGCTCACTTTGTGTCTAAAATTTAGCACATATGCTTAAACACTGGCAAACCAATGCAACAAATAAAAACAATTGTGAAAATAAAATCAGCCCCTGGCAACTCCCATTTTGTGTCATATCTGATGAGTAAAAGAAGGAAGGGTTTTGAAGCTAAAAGCACCCACCAGTCATTTCCATAATTTATATTTCATACAACATCCAGTAATGCTGGACACCAAAAATAGAAATAATGGATTTCCTGGCCCTTCTTTTTCACTCATCACCTCCTGTACCTACAAACAATCCACCTACACACAGAAATACACTCAGACAGATACTGCTCTGGCCCAGACCAGCAGTATCAGAGGACTCCGCAAGCTTCAGGCTTCTAATTGGCCTGATTTCCCATCCTCTTGTCTCTCTCTTTGTGCTCATGGATGCACCAGCTATTCTGTCTAATGCATAATTCTTCAAGGGTGGACATACAGTAGCCTTCCCCTATTCACATATGATCAAACTCTTCGGATGAAACCAAAGAAAAACAACAAGGCCAGTCTCTTAAAGAAAAAAAAAAAAACAACTTAAAAATAATGTGTGTGAGAAAGACTGACAGAATGAGGATGAGATGGAGAGCAAAAGCAGACAGCGAGTGTGTGCTGGCAGCAAACTGTGAACCATGAAGGACGCCTATTGAAAGATCTGTCGCAGGCGTCTCACCGAAGCACAGAGAGGACCATAAGTGCGAGAGGGCCAAAGAGAGAGGAGAGGCTCTTCAAAGCTGATTGTGGCATGCATCACTTGGAGCTATAGCATGACCCACCCAGTGTCCTGTCTAGCCAATCAATGAGTCTATTGTTGTGATGAATATTAGTAGAGGTTTATGAGTTTCCATGTGCCGCAGTGTCTGGCTACTGTAGTTCTGAGATGGTTACTGTTGATTATAAAAGACTGCTGGCACACACTCATGTCTGCCTCTCCCTCTTTATTCCACCATCCACTGCATAGCCAATTTGCTAATGGATGCAGCAACCTTGTGATTTACTGTTGTCAAAGATACGCTTCAAGTATAATGCACTAAATGATTTAAGTTTGCGGGCAAAATTTACATTTGAAAGCCAGCCCACTCCGAAGAGTGCCTGACATCAAAAATGCAAAGTTGATTATGTGGAGCTTCTATTTAGTGGTTCTAAATTACTGTTCAAGCCCTTTCAGAGATATTAAAATCTCCATGGATTGCCTGTAGTTTTGTCTAGGATTCAGTTGCTGAGATGGAAATTAAAAGCGCGGCCGGTACTGCAGCAAAACCTAAAGTCCTCTCTGCCAGGCAGCAATTAAATTTTCCTAAAATTAAAGTTGGTGTCACTGAGTCTTACAGGAAATTTCCACTTGAGTAAAATAGTTTTGGATGTAGCTTCTTGTACTCAGTTTTATTGCTTGTCCTTTCTTTTCAGTGCTCAGCATGGACACGGTCAGTTTTAAATCTTCTCACTTGTGCAGGCATGTCAGATCTACAGCCCTCTATCTAACTGACCCTCTTGAACCGATGCCAGTAAAGAGTTATTGCAGAGACAAAACTGAATGTCTGAGAAATCTCCAGGGGTGTCTGCTGATAAAACCAGCTACCCTCCTTAAACCACCAGACTGTTTGTGGCTGCAAATCCTGATAAATATTACTCACACTGTGTGCAAACTGTTCAACACTTTCTACAGTGTCTAAATGATAATCTTATGATTTCTGTCATCCTCCTTTCAATTAACTTCTCACTTTTTCTTTTCCTTTAAAAGACACACCTATCAGCTGATTTTAACTAAATGTACAAAAAACTATTTCTTTCAAACTCATGCTTCAGTGGAGATGTAATGTCAGGAGCTGAGAAATGTGATACAGCACTTCTTTCTTGACTGAACAAGGCTGAAACAAAATCTTTTCTGTTCTGTTGTTATATTGGTTTTAACTTTGATAACAGCCTCTGTGACTGAATCAAATACATGTACATGTATATGTGTAACATAGTGCAGGTTTAACCTGTGGCTGTGAGCTGAGAGACACTTGGAAACTGTCAAGGGCATGTTAGAACCCACTGAGCAGCCCTCAGGCACTGCCTCAGGGTCTCCTTACCAGCCCGCACAGTGACACAAATGGACACACACTCACTCAACATGATTCCAGTCTGACTAAGACTCGCTGCTTTCACCACAGGAGGAAAACTGTGCTGTGCTGTGCTGTAGTGAGGTGATTTGCCATCTACGCTTCAGCACAGACCCAAGCACTTTTCAAATGTCATTAGTCATTAAAAATGACCTAATAGTGATCAAATCAGCACTTCGTGATAAATTACAGCTTAAAACTTAAGGCTGATTTACATTCTGTGCTGATGAATGTCAAGGATGCTATGTAGGCAACATGAGGTGTTTTAGTGCTCCCCACATGGTTGAATTTGCTAATCTGCAAACATGCATGCTGTATCAGAACTGATATCGACTGAACAAATGGGAAAAGGAAAACTGTAAAAGAGGAAAAGAACCGTACAATTCCAGGAAAGTTGAGAACATTAAGTCAGGTTTCAGTTCTGAAAAAAGTGTAGAAGTAATCATTTCAGAGCACAAATTCTGATTAAAGTGTTTAAGGCTGAATGAGCAAAAGCTGACCTTTTAGTTAGTTGCAGAAATAGTCTCTGCATTTTATTTTTAGTGTGTTTTCTGCCCGCTCCTCCTTCTAAAGGCAACAGTAATGAAGCTGTTGAGTTTCACAGAACATAAAGCAAAAAAAGGAAGCATGTTCCTTTTCTAATGCATATCTAGGCTTTAAATTTTTCTCCACTCGTGTTATGCTTTGCTAAGACTAGGCCAGCATGTATGATCAAACAGAGAGATTGGACAACCAGCTGTCTTCCTTTCCTTCACACCGCTCCATGCTGAAAGGCTTCATTAAACCACAGGGCTGGAGATACAGTATCAGAAGCTATTTTCCATGCCTTTTCTTGGGAAAAAGAGGAGTCTATTGTTAGAAACACAGAGAAAAAAAGTCTGTCAGGGCCTTAAGACAAGATATAATACAGAGCTCCACCGCCTCTGCGCTGTAATCTACAGTGATGTGCTTGGGCTAATGGGAGTCTGACCTGCAACAGAGCTCACTGGGAGCCATGCAAAGAGGCACAGGAGAGGGAGGGAGGAAGAAGACAGGGGAGGGAAGGAAAGAAAGACAGAGGAAGAGAGTGAGAGGAAGATAAAGAGGGAGAGATGAGGGAAGAATGGCTTGAAATTTTCTGACAATGAAACGTCTCCAGTAATTGTTCCTGCGGTGATAAATGGTGTCCCATTGTACAGAGGGTCTCCTTGTCCTTGGGAGTCAGAGAGATGAGGAGAGGGGAGGGGAGAATGAACAAAGATGGACTAGCAAAGCAGCATCTAACTTGGCTCAGCTGCAAGCAGTCAACTTTCTGAAGGTGATGGGGTGTGTCTCTGAGTGTGTGTATGTGTCTCTGTGCGTAGACTGGCTTTTGTGTGTTTGCTGTATCTTCGTGTCTATGGGCTGAATGTGTCACAGTATTTCTAGTAAAGTGAGCCAGCAGGCAGTGCAGTTCTGAGTGGGGTTCCTGCCCTTGGGGGTGAGACTGACAGAATAAAAACACATCATAACGCTGCAGTAATATTCCCATGACAAGACGCTCAGAGCACTTTGTGCCCCAGAGACTTTTTTTTTTCAGCAATAAATGGTGAAGAACATTTACCATGCTGTGATTTCTCTTAGAGGTTTAATCACTTCAAAGATAATTCTAACTTAATAGAAAGATTTGATTATAATTAACATTTTTGAGAGTTTTGTTCCAAAAGTTTAATTCAAATGAACTGCATGTAATGAGTTCCATGAAGTTAAATGATAAAACATGTTATTTGTATCCGTAACAGTATGGGGGGTATAGAAAAAAAAATTCCTACAAGGGGTTCCATTTAAATACATTTTTTAATGTATTTTTTTCACTTCCAAGTCTCACTGAAATCACTAAGCTCTCTTTTAAGCTCTTGAGTTTGCACTGCTGGAAACTCACAAATACTATTCTAATGAAATGCACTGAAATAAGAAAATGGTTGACATTAGTGTAACATGTGAAACATGTGTATCACATCAACCAATGTGCCTCATGCTCTGTGTTTTTACTTTAAATCTAACTCAGCTCCATATTTAGCTAAGAGCCTAAACCAGTACTGTTTGACTACCAGCAGCCCTTTGCACGACTAATCCTTCACTTTCATTGCATGTGACTCAAACTATAGTAAGTTAAAGTGAATGATTTTTATTTAAACACTGACAGTCGTCAGTGTTGAATACTGTTGTGAAGTTTGCACTGCCTGTCTTCAGCTTTACTGGCCTAATAAGACATTATAGACAACTATTTCAAAGAAAACATCTCTTTTTTTAAACAGGGGTAACTCATAATTAATATGTCATGTTTATTCTCTAAGATAAGCAATCCTGTCAGTGTTTTTTTTTAGTGTAAAAGTCTAGTCTTCAAAGGATAAATTTGCAGCCTGTGACTGAAGAGGATTTTGTTTCCAAAACAACCACAAAAAACAATCAAAAGACAAAGTTCCATCAAAAGCAATAACTTTAATCAGCTTAACCAGCAAAACCAAAAATATTACAAATTAAATTTTAAGTCAAGCAAATATTAACAGTAACAAGAAAT
>JAOXNZ010000002.1:9564636-9577804 GCA_028566095.1 Kryptolebias brasiliensis | reverse complement strand
ACACATAAACACCTCAAGACACACGCAGACCGATATTCATCTTATCATGCTCCCACCCTCTCTCTGTTCCTTGTTGGTCTATAGCACAGGTTCGTGCCAGGCAGAAAGAAGGCGACTGAAAGGAAAAAAAAAAGGTTACGCTCATTATACAGATTAAACCTGTGAATGCCCTGTCATTGGTGTAATCGATGTGCCACTTCATTGCAGTGACTTATTGATTGATCTCGTCTGGGGGTCGTACACAGTGCATCAGTATAGCATGGACTGCCTATCTTGAGCAGATTCACTGACAGTCCATCACTCGTACAAGCAGTGGTTCACTTCTACTTGCCAGGACGTAAAGTTCATACTATTCAGACACGGCACAAAATTCTTTGCTAAAAAGTCAACATACACATATTCTGCAAGATCCAGGGGCAACCAATGAGAGAAAAAAACATTGCTAATGTTCATTTCTTCTCAAATAAAGTAAGAAACACAATTAAACTAATTCCTGGTACTTTGGGAGTTGTTCAATGGATGATATGCATCTAGTGGATTCCATTTTATTACCCCATCTCAGTCCATGTTTCAGATGAAACACTGGTACATCAAAAAGCCAGTGAGCATTGAGTTTTGACATCACTTAAGAACCTTTAATTCAACCTTTCGTATTTGATGTTTTTCTTTTAGATATCTTTGTAATAATTAAACTGAATACTATAAAAAATAATCCAAATTATTCAGTCCTCTGAATGGCTGTAATTAAAACAGATAAAGACCTAAAACAGTGTGCTTTTTAATCAGTAATTGTTTTACTCACAGCTGTGCTCAATTATAATAGAAAAATCTAGGCAACTTGCTCAGAGCCACATGCTCAGAACAAAATGGAAGATAAAAATAATTGTGCTAAAAGATTCTGAACTGAGTCAAGAAGGAAGAAGCCCAGAAAATGACAGAAAACACCCAAATCCTCAACAAAAGGCGAATAAAAGATATTTGTGTGGAAGTCATCCTGACACCTGTTCAGTCTTATCTGAAGGCTCCAATGAACTACAGTGACTCCATTTTGTCTGGCTGAAAGGAGATACATTTGGCTCCTTTGAAAGGAAACCCTTCACTGCAGGGACTGAAGAAAGCCAGAGCAGCTGCGTCACCTCACATGATGCCCGCCTCTCCCAACCCACAGATTACGCCAACCCACAGCTACAAAGGACATCAATTTGTGATTACACATAACGCAGCTACACATTCAGAGGGGCCTGGCCCATGCCACTCATCCCTCTTTTTAAGAAATCTTCAGTCCCTGCTGCACTCGTCTGATCGGAGAAGTATCACGGATACCTTTGAATTGAAAAAATAATTGGTTTTGGTAAATGGATAGATGGAAGTGTGTGATCAGCCAAGTTTAGGAAGCAGAGTTTGCATGCTTATCATGCTGCACAGCTGCAAAGTGTGGGCTTCCTCTGCTTTATGGTGCTTGGCAAAGAGCCGCCTTGAAGCAAATTATTTATATCATGGTTGAAAACAACTAGATAAACATAAAACTAGTCACATATTTTCAAGCCCTGCATTCAGGACAGTCTCAAGGACACAGATATAGCCTCAGTATACTAGCATGAGGTTAAGACGTCAAGTAAAATGGCTTTTTTGCCTGTTGTTAAGGGGCTAAATTGTTTACACTGGACAGGTTTCATTTCAACATTTTGTCTCTTAAGCACAGTATTGACCATCTGTAAGTGTACACCAGTTCAGCTGACAATAAAAATCTACAAGTAACTGAGAAACACATCATTTTTAAATACAGAGTATTTGAGGACTGAGCACTGTGCTGAGGAATTTACCACAAGGGTGAGTCTTGTTGGGCACCACTAGGAGTAAACTCCTAAAAAATGAGGAGCCATATTAAAAGTCCCCATCATTCACTATGTTTTTTTTTTTCTCACCATCAGTTATGGATGGGAAAAGATGACCGGGAAATTGCGCTCCTGTCTGACAAATGGTAGGATGGCATCACTCCACGGGCTACCCACCAGCAAACTGCTGCCACTGAAGAAATGGACGTGAACAAATCGCCACCCGCTGCTCCAATTTACCAAGCTTGCTCATCTCACAAAGAGGCTGCAGTCATCTCCATGGGAGGGGGATGGAGAAACACTTGCTGTATGAGGATACATGATGAAGAGGTCAAGGGTAAGAAGACATCTAATTCCAATCAACTATCAGCTCTAATTTATTTTACGAAAGTGGGTATCCATCAGACGAGTGACCAACACAGAAAGGACATTGCTGCATAATTCAAAAAGTTAAGTGGTAATATTGACGGATCCTCTTTACAATAAAAAGAAAGACTGACACTCTAGTGCTAGAAATTCTATTCTAATGATTTTGAGAAAAGAAAGACAAATTAGGATGTGAAATACCTGGGCTGATACGAGCCTTGACTTTTTATTATAAAGCTTCAAGTGTTCCTTGAGGGAATATGAGAATTACTAAGTTTTAAAAATAAAATCCACGAAAAGCAGTGATGGGCGGTGGGGGCTCTTTGTAAGATTTAAATGCTGCACTTCGTTCTCTGTGACACACTGTTGGTAATTTATTGCCGCAGCCATTACGGTTATTAGAAAACTCACTCAGGAAGACAAATGGCAGCCTGGCTAGTCGTTGGTCTTTCGTCAGAGCTGACAAGGGAGATGTGGCACTCTTTACTATTGACACTTCCACACCTGAAGCCAAGCTCTGCCAGATCTATTGCAATTCAAAGCCCAATTTAACGAGTATAATCATTGCTGCCCTTAGCATGCAACTTATTTTCATTTCCTTTTATCAAATGAGGAGCAACCAGTCAGCAGCAGCCTGTAGAGAAAGCCATTTCATGCAGAGATTTTGTTCTCCCCAGACTGATAGATTAAAATGAATCTTGCCGTAAATACTTTCTATCACAAAGGGCCATTAAGAGAGAATGTTAGGAGAGTCTAAATGGAGGCCATTTCTTCTGTATGACTGAGAGCATCGAAGAAAGGACGTGAAGAGGGAGGAGATTTGAAACAAAGGAACTGTGTGTCAATGTACTTTTTCAAATTCAACATTTCTGAGGCCCATGAGTCATCCTTCACTCAGTGGCCCAGAAAAAATGACAAATGATTCCAGCTGCTTTGTAGCAATTCAGTGTGAAAGGTGATATGGCTATCAGTGATGGCTTTGACCCCATCGTAACACCATAATCTGTAAGGCAAAATAAGAGCTTAAAAACAACACTAACAGTTCAGATCCCTATTTAAGTAAGATTCCACTGTGAGCATTATTATCAAGACCCCGTAATTCATAGAAATATCATATTTTGTCATCAAGATGTATTTTGGCAGGAGGGATATTTCCACCTGTTAGTGATGCTAGATCAGGTCTGTGATGGGTGTGAGTAAACCCAATTTTCTTCTGAACCTTTTCTTTTACAGATTGGCAGAAGGCTTAAATACCATCGATAAAAAAGTGCAATAATAAAATAGAGCTGCAATTATATCTCAGTGTAGACTAAGTAACCCTGACCTATTTTGGACTTTCCACTTACCAGAGGCAAAAAAACTCATAGAATGGGAACAGCTGTCTTTTCATGCAACTAAAAATTAAAAATATATATCAAAAACCAGGTTATTTTGTCATTATAAAAAAATGGTTTCCATATTAATATCCAGTAAATTATTTACACTTGTATTCCTGAAAGGAAAACACCAGGTTGAGTAACTTTGTGTTTTCTAGTTGCTAATGAAATTCCATGTAACTCTACATACTAAGGATACAGCTGATATCTTTCAAAAATAATCATTCCCTCAGATTTGGGAACATTTTTTTAAAGAAAGGGGGTAATGCATTAGACATAGCTGGGTTTTAATGTTTTTGTATTTTTATCTGGATGAAGGAGGTCAGGAAGTATGAAGGGAAATGTGGCATTTTAAGCAAACAAACATAATAATACTAAGGCTTTCATGGTCACAAACATAAAATTACTTTAGTCTTTTTTTCACAAGGCAGGAGAAGATAAAACATAGGCCTACATATTGTGACGTGCATTCTCCATGTTAGGCCTTTATTGAAGACATGTATTGATATTAGTAAAGGCCAGGGTTCAGAGCAGACTGAGGTTAACTGCCATCCTGTGACAGCCCAGAAGAGAAAGTGATGTACGCAGTGGGAGGTCACTGTGTGTCAGTCCGCCAGCTAACACTGGCTCTTTGGGAACCTGGCACGCTCCATTTAACTTCACAGGACATCCACTTCCTGTGTGCTTCACACACACACACACATACACACACACACACACACACACACACACACACACACACACACATACACACACACACATCAAGACCATTGGTCCTGCAGCTCCTCCTGTATGGCCTTGCAAGGCTGCCTGCCTCCCATAGCCTTCTTGGGAAGCTAAAGTCATTCTGCCTCATTAGGGTAATTGAGACAGGTCCTCCAGAGACTAAAGAGCTGCTGAATTGCTACCCACTCTCGCTTTAAAGACCACTTAATCAAGCACTTCTGTATGTATGTTTTATTCTCCTTCTTTCAAATAACTCCCATCTTTGTTCTTGTCATACCTTTCATTCACTGCTTTTTTCCCTTCCTTCAGTCAAGTCAAAATATAGTGAGATGTCAGCTAATTGCTTGTGTGAAAATGATTTAGGGAGCTTCCATCTCTCGACTACAGCTCCCTGATGTTGAGAGAGCCTCTGGTCCAAGGTAGTGTGAATGGGTGACAGCAAAGGGAAAAAAATGCTGATGTGTGAAGGTTGGGAAGGAATAGGGGAGGGGCGCACAATGAGTGAGGGAGGGGGAATTTTTCTTTTACCACCTCAGCGGTTCTGGGGGCCATGCTGCTCTGCGCTGACAAAGACACCCAGATTGCGGCCAGAGGTTGTTTTAGCGAGGCGAGGTGTGCCAAAGCACCCGTCATGTAGCAAGTCAGATTTAACAATACTGCTGGGTCAGGTCATATCCAGATTAAAGTTAGAGCCTATTCCACACAGTTTGCCTCTTCTCTTACTCACCATCTGAGAACTAAACCTTCCTCCTTACGTTAAGAAATATAGACTAGTGCATCTTGTGCTACACTGTCTTTGTGTGATTTTTAGTTGCAGAAAAATCCTCAACATGGACAACCCTGGGATGTTATCTGCTCCTGTGAAATCAGTCAGTGGCAGAGTGTTGCATTCAACAATAGACGAACTAAAAAAAAAAAAATGATGTCACCAGAGGAAACTCTCTCTTTCATCATGCCCCTTTTTCTTTCTCTATTTCTTCCTCTGTTTTATACACACACACACATATATATATACATATATATATATGTGTGTGTGTGTGTGTGTGTGTGTGTGTGTGTGCGTATATAAAATAAATATATAATATATATAAAATTAAAAAAACTTCCATCTCGCCTTATCGCAGAGGGTTCTGCTCAGTATCTTAGCTGTTCCTAGGACTGCGCTCGTCTGGACAGAGATCTCTGAGGTTTTTCCTGGGATCTGTTGGAGCCACTCTTCCAGTTTGGGGGTCACAGCACCAAGTGCTCCAGTGACCACTGGTACCACTGAGGCCTTGACTTTCCACAGCTTTTCTATTTTCTTTTTCAGGCCTTGGTATTTCTCCAGCTTTTCGTACTTTTCGTCTTCCTGATGTTACAGTCGCTATCACCACTGCTTTCTTCTGTATCTTAACCATCACCTGTTAGTCAGTCTGGATCTGGAAGTCCCACAGTATCTTAGCCATGCCAGTCTCCACTTTGCCACTTTGGTTATGGTGTTCTATGTATGCTTTCTTACATCTCTTGCTGGACTGTCTCAGTCTCAGGGGCATCTTTAACAACATCTTTAGAACCCTCATGGTTCATGCCGTAGAACCATAAGGGTTCCTCTTTCTCCTCGGGTTTCTGCTGCCTTAGACATTCACGTAGCAGATGTTCTCCAGGATCTTGATTGTTTTATCCTGTATAGTGGCTCTGATGCTCACTGGTCCTCTCTCAGGGTGACTGTGTCTTGATTTCAGTGGCTTGGACTTTGTTCTTCAGGAACTGTAGATACTTGGTTGTGGCTGTGGCCATTTGCCTGGACATCTGCAATGTAGGTACTTCAGGTAGTTCAACTTCCTCCTGCTGTGATCACATTGCCTCAAGATGCAATAAGCTGCACTTATCAAGTCCTTGCTGTATATCCTGGTTAGGTGGGTCGCTCACTTGTAAGTCGATGTCAATGGCTTGATGTCATCCATTAATCCGGGCAGATGTTGCATCGGTGATGCATGGCATCAGTTTTATGTCTCTTTATGTAACCAAGGTTGCTCGGAGGTTGGCACCGGGATTCGAACCCTCAAACCCCTGATCTCCCGTACTAAAGTTGTGTGACTTAACCTCGCCATAGCATTCCCAGCTATATATATACATATACACACATAGCATTCTCTTGATTTTCATCATTCATATTTCTCTAACTCAACTTATCCACTTTTCTCAGCTCTTTCCTTCTTATCAGTGTAACAGAAGCAAGATAAGAAGATGTGAGGGCCAATACAAGGTGTGGTGGTCGAACACCCAGCCAGATTAATCATTGACATATCTGTCGGTTAACAATGGCAAAATGTGCAGCTCAAACTGGTAAATGAGAACAGAAACAATGAGATAAATTTTTCCTCATAATGAATTACGAGCCCTTCAGCATTAAACTACTAACTCGAGTTGCATACTGTTTGCCGCCTGAAGTGTTGCAGGACAGATTAATGAAATGAAGCTGCCACCTCATACTATAATCAGTTCCTGTCACTCAGTCACTCAGATGTGCAAGCCACATTTACAAATACGCATACAGTGAAAATTCAAGTACACCTGGGTTTCATTCATAACTCCAGAAATTAGAGCCTCTAATAGCACTTAAAATCATGTCAGCACAACTGATTATGTTGCTTTGAGGCTGCATTTATTCAGTGTAACTTATGCACGTGGTAATTTAGCATTTTTATGTTAGCTGTTTTCTCAGAAAACTACCTTTCTCTTACTAAAACAAAAATCAAGATAAGATTTTTCATTCATTTGAAGAGCAACTAGGTATTGTTTTGTTTTTATACCACTGTAAAAAGTGCATGCAATATTTTGAATGATCTGTTTGATAGGACTAGCAATCATTTAGCGTGCTTGAAGGGTTATGGTTTTGTTGTCAGTAGAAAATGGGTCGACCTTTGGCTGGAATTGTTGAAAAAAAAATCACAAAATGAACTTAAAACTCAAGATCTCATTTGTTGAGAGATGCTCTATCAGTGCTCTTTAGGAGCTGATAATTGTTACAACTTTTACAAACAACATAAAAAGTACTCTGTGACCCTTTTGCGGTATTACTCTCTTTCAGAATGCTAAAGTTTATTATTTTTAATCACTTCACAGTTCTAATAATACTGTAAGTGACACAGTGTTCATGGTATTTACTCAGTGCAACAGTTTTCCTTGGCATACCTTTTTGAGACGTCATGTGTAAAAAGTATGATTTAAACCACAATTGTTTAGTCCGCTGTAAAGAGGGAAAACTTGACCAGACTATGGAGCATGATATCAATACAAGTATCTTCTCCATGTCTCATTAAACTCTTTGACAGTAAACCACATTTTAGAATGCTAGAAAATAAAATGCCTTGAAATTTCATCACTGAAAACCATGTCCTTTAGTTTCACAAAGTTTTTGTTTTTTATCCCAGACAGCTCCCGCTGACTCAATTAACTATTGATTAGATTTGTGGAACTGAATGTTAATAATTAACAAAAGTGGAGATAGCATCTGCAGCCTTGCAAACAACTTCAATACAGAGCCCTCTGTGTTTCTGATCAATAGGGTGGGGACAACATGCGCAGCAGACACTGTGTGGACCTCTTCAAGGTGGCCATGGAAACAGAGAAAATCACATTTTTATCAGACATCACAGCTGTGTCAGCAACAAACACCTAAGAAGTAATCAGATGGTGGTTGTTTTATTGAAGCTACCAGAGTGTGGAAAACTCTGTCTTTGACATTTAAAGATAAAATTAATTATTCTCCAAATTCTACAAGATGAATGGAACCTGAAATAGTTGTGCCTGTTAAACTAAGATTCAATAGGTTTTTTATCGTAACTCCCTTTTGCTCCAATTAAAATGTGTCAAACTATAAGTCGCTTTAAGGATGTGATGGCTAGGTTGTGTCCAACAAAGGCCATGTAAGTAAAGATGTAGCATAGAAGAACACGAAGCTCCTTAGGGAAGCCAGTACTGTATGGGACTGTTGGGGGGCGAAATTGAAAAAGGGCCTCCAGGTAACCATATTTGAATATGAATGTCTCCCTTGATCCACATCAAGGGCATTGACAGGGCACCTCTATCTACAAGTACCTCCAGTGGATGTAGTCGTGCGCCTGTGTGTTTGCGAGTGTGCACAGTGGATTGCTCTGTGCAGTCATCATCCACCGCATTATTCCAAGGTACTTTGTACAGCGCATTAATCACAGGGACCCTTGAGCACATCCATGGATCCAAATATTCCGACCTTGAGGTTACAAGAAAGACATTAGTCCTGATCCATTCAAAGTACTGGAGACAGGGAGGGGAGCAGAGGGAGGAGACAGAAAAGCTTTCAAGGTAATGAAATTCGGTCATAATTTAAAAGAAAAGACTTGTAGGGACAAGTCTGGGCCTCAGAATAAAAAATTAAATTGGATTTTTTTTTCATTTCCTTTTTATTTTAAATTAAGCTTAAGTGCATGAGGGGGGTAGTTTTTCTTTCTTCCTTTTTTTTCTAACAAAAGCACGATAACAGCATTAACTTTGAGAATGAATCGAATCATTTCCAAACCAATTAACCTTTGACAGAGTGGATGAGTGGACAAGAATAAGAATGGCACAGAGTGGAGGGGAGTGATGAAGGTGGGGAGAGGAGAGTAGACAGTAGTTTGGGGACAGGAGCGTGGCATGAAGACTCATGGAGACCACCACACATGCCAGAACTGTTAGTGGCTGACCTGAATGAGGAGATGTTGGATAAATGTCTCCATAGCCTCTAAAAGCAAGGCAGATACTGGATGCAAGACACAGAGAATTCTGAGGTGAATCAAGCCTACAGTGGCTGTGCAGCTTAGTCTGACTGATAGTCGAATAGGTCTGCAGTTAACCCCACTTATTATTTATGCTCTTGCTCCTTTTCTCCCTATCTATTTCTATTCCTCTCTTACTGGCTCACACACAGCTGCAGCCGGTCCATTAAGTTAATTAAAGGCTCTATTTTGAGCTGGAGCCCACTAGCAAATACAAGTGCCAATCAATAGATCTCTGGCTTATTTTGTGGAAGGGAGGGGTGAAAGCATTGGTTCTGCATTCAGGGGACATGATTTGTAGCTTTGGCAGAGAAGCCATGTTCCTCTCTGTCTTGCCCTCTATCTCTGTCTAATTTGGTAGTCACCCTGCACGTTCAGCGATCTCCTTCACCTTTTTCACTGTGATGTCATCTATCACTCTTCCCTCTCCAGCTATGGGCTTTCCCCATCTGTCTAAGAGGAGTCATTGTCCTATGTTTCCAAGCAGAAGTGCATTTTTTTTAGTCACCATCTGCATGGGGAGCCAGATGTGTGGTCTTGATCTAGTGAACATTTGTACCTGATGCAATTAAAATTTCTCCAGTCATTGCAATTGTTGCACCGGCAAACATAAAAAAAAAACAGTATGCTTCTGGCCATGGTTGTTTCCAGTGCAGAAACAAATAAATAATTAAGTTTAAGTGGTATCAGCTTTAAACATAGAACCTGGGTGACTTTTTACAAGTCTAAAGCAGGTCTAAAGAAGTAAACGGTTTAATATTGATTTCCACTAAAAATCATCTTCAAAAGTAAAAGCTTCCATTTTCCACAAAAAATCAATGTTTTTTTTTTTTTTGCTGCTGTCTCTTACTACTGCAAGAGTGGAAGGCCCACAGGCTAAACAAGCATCATCAGCCTCATGTGGTGTTCGTGTGCTATGAATAATGGCTCAGGGTGGCAGGCAGTGTAGCAGTTCAAAATCCACAGACAAGCGCTCTCCCCTGGATACCTCCATTCCAACAGTCCCCTCATTCCTGCAGTCACACCGGCAGCCTGGAAGTGGCGCAACTCATCAGGCTTCTTCCCAGCAGTAATTCAACAATTCTCTCCCTCCAGGGAGGCAGCCACTACATGTCTTGATGGTTAGCCAGTGTTGTTTGTTGGAGGCTTTTTCTTCCACCTCCCTCATTCACTACTCCTCTCCCTTCTCATCTCTCATTTTCAGTGAGAATGCCTGCTGCTTTTTCCACTTCTCTAATCTAAACTCCCTCGTTTTCCCTTCTCTTTTTTCTTAGAGAAACCCCAAGGGGGCTTGTTCATATTCTCTCCTCTTATTGTGTTTCATCTTTTTTCTTATGACACAGAACTATCCCCCCCAGAGTATCCAGCTTTCTGCCAGGGAGAAAACGCATGGTTAACCCCATTTTATTTTGTCTGTTCAAGGGTTCCTCTGCAAAGCTCTACTGCTCACAGCTGAATTAAAGAGAGGGTCATTTTCTCAAGCAGAGCATTCGAAAAGAACCATATAACAATGAACAAGCGCCTTACTGAAGCATCTCTGTACTACAATTTCTGTGAAAAGGCTATTTTGCCCCTCTGTTATTAGATGGTTGCTAGACTTTCTTGAGTTCTGAATGAACAAGAATATTTTTACACAATGTTGTCTATGTTTGTGTTCTTTGTTTTAAACATCTGTATAATTCATAACCATTTTTAAAGTAATTGTACTATTATTAGCCTATTAATTTACAAAAGAAAAAATGTCCAGAACAGCAAAACAACATCAAGTTTTTACTGAAATATTTGATAACAAATATTTGGATAAAATACACCAATTAAATATGTATTTTGACCCTTGCTTAGTATTTGGTTAAAGCTTTTTTGATAGTAGAAAGTTATTGATTGTATAGCTTTGGTACACTTTTCCTTTTAGAACTTATTTTTGGCAAAATTGTTAAATCATTTAAACAGATTGGATGAGGAGATATCCAAGTTTTTTCTGTAGCTTTTCCAAAGTCAGCAGTATGTTTCAGTCAAAGTCTTTCCAAAATGTCAACTTTTGTTGCAGCTTGAGGTTCTGACTACTGGAAAAGGTTTTTATGCCCAATTGCTCTGTATTTTTCTCCATCAATCATTCCTTCTAAACTGACTAGTGTCCCATCAAAAAAAAACATTTCTACAAAATGCTTTTGTCATCACGTTAGACTGTAGAAACTGTAAGAATAAGATTGAGCTCAGTGTCTGGTTTCCTCCGTACACACTGTTGAGAACTGTGTCCAAATAACTTAGTTTCATACAATCAGACAATTCTGCCTCTTATGGTGATAGAGTCATTCAGGTGTTCTTCAGCAATTTTAACAGGCTCCTGCATGTTCTAGTGAGGAAATGATTCTGCCTGGCTGCTGTATCATAAAAGCCTGATGGTGGGGTGGAGTTCCAGTGAGGAAATCTGGATATTGTTGTGGCAACCACTAGCTTTTTGTTGCTTTCAGGATTGTTGCATCCTTCAGATCTGCGGCTGAACACATTTCTTCTTACAGATCTACTTACAGTTTTCAACCTTGTGGTTTTGTTTTACCTCTCGCATGCATCATCTACTGTGAGATCTTATTTAAACAGGTGTGTGTCTTCTTAATCATGTCTAATGAATTCAATTACCCACTGTGGACTCCAGTCCAGTTGCAGAATCATCTAAAAGGACCCCTCATAGAAGCAGGATTTGCCAGAATCAGTTGTGAGGGACACAAACCTGTATGAAACCAAGAAACAACTGCTGTGACTCAGGATAAAGAGCAGTCTTCTGCTATTCAGAAGGTTGTGGTTCGATCCTGGCACCCCCCACCACATGTGAAAGTGTAATTTGGTAAAACATCAAATGCATGTAGCCCCTGATTCTGGGAATCAGTGTATAAATGTGTGAATGAGACATGTGGTGTAAAAGCGCTTTAGGTAGTCAAAAGACTAGAAAAGCACTATATAAACGAAGTTCATTTGCCACTTTTACAATAAATACTTACAATATATAGTAGGATAATGAGTAGGATAATTCTGTCACTATTTTAAAAGAACAAGATAATCTAAAATTTGTCTTTGCTTTGTATTCATAATTATGTGGAGAAAAAGAAATGTTTCCTTCATATGATCTTTCTCTAATGTAACAATTGTTAAAACTTGAGAGGGACTAAATTCTCCAGAATGGGTATGGGAAAATGTTTTAGGGACTGCTGGTCTGCTTGAATGTTGTCTTCAAATTTGTTAACTAACTGATATATTAGTGAAGAACTGCACTGAATTAACCTCCAAGCAAAAAAAAAAAAAAATGCTCCTATGTCATGTATTACAGCTGTCAAAAGACAGAGTTATCAACCACACCTTAGGATATATAAAAATGCAAATGGTTAGATTAGAGAAATGGGGTGATGGAGAAAAATAAGGACCCTTTTTCAATGCTGTTTCTGCAATGACCTCATCTTTCTTTTACCCCACTCATATCCTCTTGGTCTATTTCATTCTCTGTCTCTCTATCTTTTACTTGTATCACGCACACTGAATTTCTCAAGCACACGTGCTCTCATCCGCGGTCACCCCAAGCACCTCATTTCTCCCATCCTCCCTCTTCTGCAACTCTCACTCTGTGCGTAATTCAATCATCCCAAGGAGATGGATATCCGTCCCCCAGGAGCGCTTACGCTCTCCATTTCCTAAAGCGCTTGATCAGATTAATTGATTGTCCCCCCCTCATCTATGCGACCCCCCCCTCTTTCTGCCGACCATGGCGGCAGAGGGTGTGCCAAAATCGGGTTTGCATTGATATTTTAAAAAATGACTTTTTCCGTCTGCTTCTATACAGACTTTGTAAAAGGACAAAGGGGAACAGATAGAACACAAGAGCCAAGAGAAAGAGGATGATTGGTGACATGAAAGGGTGGACGCCTGTAGAATCAGACAGTAAGGATATATGGAGAGGACAAAACAACAACCTGGAGCACAAAAGACACCGAGCTAAACAGGAGATCGGGGAACATGATAAAGCAGATAGGCGATCAATGAAATAAAATAAACAAGACAGTTTAGGAGGTGAATTGTACATGTGAGGTAAATGTGTGTG
>JAOXNZ010000002.1:9539050-9549300 GCA_028566095.1 Kryptolebias brasiliensis | reverse complement strand
ACAAGGTTGCAGCTTGGTTTTAAACCTACAATCTTCTTCCTGTGAGGTGAAGCTCTAATCACTGTCCACTGTGGTCAGAGCTCAATTTTCTGAACACAAGTGTGATAAGCACATATTTGAATATTTCACACTCCTCTTTTGCTTTATTAGTAAGAATATTTTAAGTAAATTCTGATATCACAAACACACACTCAAATGACAAAAATAATACAATGCACATAATTTAGCCAAAGGTCTGCATCCTTTGTATTTGATACAATAAGGGCATTACTTAAAGAAAAGCCATAGGTCTAGATGTCCTCTGCGCTGGCTATCATATTACACAAGGCTAATTAACTCTAAAGCAGAAAACAGAGGCCCTGCAAGGAGCAATAAACATTCTCTATTAAAAGCCGTCTAATTAGAATGCCAACTACAAGGACTTGAAGGAGAACACAACAAACACTGAGACCATTGTAATTCTGAACCAAGCTCTGAGAAAAGCAAACATAATAGACAGAACAAGCCAAACACTTCTGTGTAAAGTCAAAATAGAAATACTTTTTGACGTCTGACTGAAGTAAAGGTCACAGACATTTGAGCCGTCACTCACTTCAGATGGCATGGCATCAATTAAAACCCAATCTATTTCTTAATACCTGTTAATGGATACAGGAGGCAAAGAACATTTGTGATCAGTCAAACTCATTCATAGCTCAAATGTAAATTTTCAAAGTGATCTTAATGCCAGGCTTTGGATTTAGAGGATCAAAGCAAAGTTTCAAAACTGTGTACAAAAACAGCCGTAGTTTTTCTTTAGATCCACCTAATTATCAGCATTTTATGGATGTAAAAATATCTTTAAAAACTTGCTTTTATGTTGAGTTAATCTTGTTTTCCTTGTGTTTTTCATGCAAGAGGTTTCATTTTAGCGAAAGTCAGCAAAGTCTAAAGTTACGAGCAAAACTATATTTCAAAATCATAGCCTTTAGCCCCGTGGTTGATCGATAGTAATGGAAGCGCCAGCAGGCCTACAGAGCCTTTTGCCAATTTAACCTGTTTCACCGTGACTCAATTCTTCCTCAAATAACTTAAATGCTTACTGGGATAAGCTTCTAGCACTGAAAGGATGAGCGTGCAGAAGCAAAGACGAATACAGGAAAATAGTGTGATTGTGGATGCATGTGTAAAAGCACCACTAGTTTGGAAAATATTCCATGAAGCAGTTCAAGTGATGGGCTTTTTTAGACTAATACAACATGTGCTGTGCTTGCCATGACATTTGGCGCACTGAAAGGGAGTATCGCAGAATGCAAAGCACAATAGGTGGAGTTTTGAAAACTATAAGCTTGTCAATTTGCTGCTGGCAGGAGCAGAGCTCCTTGTTTGTATGCAGTATAGATGTTGCCAGCGAGGAAGATGCATCTGTTGGGTTAGGAAAAAAAAATACCAACTGCAAGCGCTAGCCCTGCTCGTGAGGAGAAAAGTGTTCTGAAAGTGCCAATCTGTGTTGTGATGCACAGCAGAACGTGCTGTGGCAAAAAGGGGGGATCACACAGTTGTGTTATAGTACAGGGAATTCAGAAAAAATGAGTGCCTGAGTTAGGTAAATGTGTTTGGAGGGATGGGGAGAAGTAGTTTTGACGGCCTGGAAAAAGAATAAATAGATACTCTCATCGCAGTAAAAGCTTCAAGGATTCAGTCTAGGTCAACAACTGCCTTTTATCCATCCAAGTGAAAATGTGCAAATTTTGACATGCCACATTTTTGGTATTGTTTTGTAGTTTTGTGCACCGCTTGTTGTGATTATTCCAGCCTGTGGTGTTTTTACCGGGACACCAGATTTACTTTTGATCAAGATTTTATTGATATACTTATGGCTACTTTACAAACTTTTAATAATTCCAGACAAACTCTAATTCAAGATGGCAGTTTAACAAGGTTTATATTGCAATTTAAACAAGAATTAAGTTTAATCAAGTTGCCCTAAAACACTAGACTCCTTTAAAACGTCATCAAGAATCAAATATAAACTGTCACCTGTTTAATTTGTCCAGATGGATTCATTCATTAAGCTGGCGCTCAGGGGTTAGAGCACTTAATACTAAATGTTTTCATTAAAATCAACACATGTCTGACAAGATCCTAAAGAAACATGTTAAAAACCTAACCACTAAAGAAAAAACCTCTTTAATACGATACAACTGCAACAAAATGCATTTTAATGTGGAACTCCTCAAGTGAAACAGTTCCTACTTTATAATAGTACAATGTTTGAGGTAATTTCCTTCAGGCATTAATGTTGCCTATCTCCTAACTCTTATGTTAGTTATTTTTATATTTCACATTGTAAAATTTATCATTTATCAGATTTTTTCTTTACTTTCTTTTCCCTTTATTACGTATACATGTACAATGATTCACAAGTACAGTCAGGACAAAAACCTCTCAATCAAAAATGAAAAAGTAGGAACTTGTGAAACACATTTGATATACTAGAAGAGAGTTTGACCAATTCCATCTGTTTATAATTGCAAAAATGAATGAAATAAAACAGATTTGCTGTATTTGTTAGAGACTTGGCTAATCAAAGACTGGTCTCCATATCATCAGCAAAACCCTAGCCCTTGAGAAAATTCTGATGACACAGAAAATAAGATGTGGAGGGATATTCAATAACATGGAGTATTTATCAGTCCCTTGGTGTTTTTATTCATAGTTATATTATCTACGAGTTTATATTTATATTTAAAATCATACTTTATATTATTTACAGAAAGAACAAAGAATTTCGACACAGACTGACCCACCTAAGAGACTGACAAAATGTCAAGAAGTGGCTGTTGTTTGAGTGTTAAAAAACACACAAAAAAAAAAATAATAATAAAAAAAAACATTACAGACTTCTGGCAAAAATCCATCTAATTATTTAATCACTGCATAAACCAATTTAAGCATGATAATGATCTATGGTTATATATTCCATTTTCTGAAGAGTCTATGGATCAATACTCTTATCTGTATTACTGATCTCAGGAGAGTTCAATAGTTATTGACCAAATGCTTTCCTTTTAGCTGGGTGTTTAAGTAAAGTGGTTTGATAAGTTACCCTGTTTAGTCAGCTATGAGAAGATGCTCACATCTGATGTTTGGATTTCGGCATTTTAAATAGACTTCATGTTGTCCCACTGGCAGGTGTGCTCACCAGCTGCAGAAACAGTTGACCAATCCAGGCTTTTAAAAAGACTTATGAATGAGTATGGATTCTTCCAACAGGAAGAAAACAACAAGGAAAACTGACACAACATAAGCAGCAAAACAATGCGCAAAATAAGTAGCGTATAAACTCCTAACCAGTTTAAAGTTTCATGAGAGTAAAACTTTAGAGTCTGTCAGAAAGGAGAGAGTCAACGATACGGGTGTCTTGTGGGAGATTGTTCCAGAAACAAGAAGCAGCACAGCTGAAGGCTCCATACCCCATAGTGGTGAAGCAGGCAGGGGGTGTAGCGAGGATGATGGAAGAGGAAGATCTGAGGGGATGAGTGGGTGTGCAGATATGAAGGAGCTTGGTTAGAAAGGGCCTGAAAGGTGGGAGGGGGGAAAGCAGAATTTTGAAATCAATATGGTATTTATCAAGAGTCACTGAAGTCGAGGGGTGGGGAGGAAGTGATCAGAGTTGTTAGATATATGGGCAGCTGAACTCATGGTGGAGCCTGGGAGTAAATCCCAAGAGGGCAGAGATACTTCAAACAGTACATGTGTAAGAGTGGCAGAAAGTTGCTAACAAAAAGCCAAGATGATTAATATTCTGTAGATATAAGCATGCATCCTAAAGACGACGTGTTGTGGAGGAAGACATTAAAACTCCAATTAGCAGGAAAGATCATGGACTGTACACAGAACAGATTTAACACCTACCGCACAAGGAGATGACTTCTTTTTTTAACTTTGGATGAGTCAAATCAAAGCTTTCAGTTACAGAAAAGCAGTCAAATGGAGAAGTGATGGATAATTTAATTTGACTGAAAAGACAGCCAATGGGCATATGATAAATAATACAGAAGAAAGACTCTGGGATTGTGATCTGCAGGAATACAAAGGAGAGTATTTGCATGAAAATGAGTAAAAAGGTTGTATAAAGATTATTTTTTTTATGTTTAAGAAAAAAACATTTGATTTTTCAATTATCTTATTCACTCAATGAGCCAAAAAACAATGTAGTTATAGAATAAAAATAATTTGATTTAAATTACTTATTTCATTTAAGTCCAAAACATGCATGTTTTGATTCTATATATTTTTAAATAAAATCTTTACGTAAAACTTTGTGTATTATTGTTCAGTTGTGAGACAACATTGTGCCAGATGTGCACTCTCTCTGCAAACTTGTTTGTCTTTGTTTTGTTTTTTTGTCACCTTGCTGGTGTGAGGCTCTAACACAAAAAAAAATAACAGCTTTGTTCGCCTCTCTGTAACAGGGTGACGACCTCCTACCAGAATGTAAAATACATCTTTTTCTCCTCTTAAAATGCTCCAGGGTGAATCACTGGAAAAGGAGCAGGGGACGAGAGTTTCAGGGGTCCATGCTATTGATTTAATTTAGATGAACACAAATACTTTAAAGCGTAATAAGCCCATGATTCAAGTCCTCGTAGCCTTTCAAGACTTGAAATGTTACATATCACAGCTCTACCCAAAGCTGCCTTCTCTGGAGCGATGCATCAGTGACCAAAGGAGAGAAAAAAGAAAAACAGAAGGCAACAGACACGAGCAATCCTCTGAAAAATGTGATGGTTTCTACTGAGGATTTAGCCAGTGCGGTGCAGTTTGCTAGCATCATTCATGCTTCAGACTCAGCAGATCCTCTGGGGAAATGGTAAATATTAAAGGGCTTTGCAGGAGCCTTGCTCGTGAAAGCTCTTGACAGGAGATTTGTTTATGACCTTCAAAAAAGGAGGAGGAAGTCAATGATGGCTCTGACTGCCTTTTTTGCATCTCAAGGCAGTCCGTGGCAAAGAAAAAGCCCAGTTATTGTTGACTGAAACTGTGCAGCTTTCATTCAAGCCCAATTATTCAGCACAAATATAACAACACAGCGTTAAAAGTACATTGCTAAGAGAGAAGACCTAGTTAAATAGTTTGCATCAAAGCACATTGCCAGTGAACTTATCAGAAAGAACCATGGGATTGTCTGATAGAAATACATAAAGTGACACTCAAAATCACTTAGTAAATTATTGCTGACCATGGAGGCCTTCTGATACAGAGCTCTCGCTTTAGCAATTTGAGCTGTCAACATAAACAGCTTCAAAACAAAGCAGGAGTTAAACTGTGAGGCATGCTTGATGTTTTCTGATTTAAAATGTTCTCATATCTGACTAAAAAAAAAACAATGACAGCATGCCGAGTCTTCCTGCATGCCTGAATCCAGAACCCTTAAATCTATAAACCTCCTTTACTTTGAGTTGCTTCTCTTTGTTTATCTGCTTAAAGATATTAAGTCTAATGAGAAGTTCGGTGTTGTTTCAGAAAATAGGTGAAGGATAATTGCCTGTGAGGCAAGGCAAGTAAGAGTAAAAACAGGCGCCTCACACTCTCAGTTTAAGTAAAACCTCAACCACGTGATTGTCTCCGACGTGCTCGCTCCATTTACGACTACCTCCAGGTATTAGGAAACAAAAATATAAACAAAAATAATATGTGAGGCAGGTTGTGTTTTCCTGAAACAAACAAAACAAACAGTCTCCTTTGAAAACTAACTGAAACATTGTTTTGTTTGTTTCATAACTTCAACTAAAACAACTGGAGAATAATGGCTCAGTTTTAAGTCAGTTTGACGGTCATTTAACCTATTGCAACAGGCTCCAAACAAAGAAAATAAAATGGCCTAACCTTGAGCAAAATGACCTGTTTCAGGTCAGCAAGCTTCCATCAGTGGATCAATCACCCCTTCAGCTTTTCATTATACGCAGGCAGTTGGTCCTCATCGAGAGGTAAATACTTAATGATGCTCTTTGTTTGGCAGGAAGACCAAGATCCCCACTGCAGACTGAGTCCTGCATCATTCTAGTACAGAAATCCAGCTGTTTAGATCTTTTGATAGATCACTAGTATACCTAAACTATTTTTGAGTCAACTATTAATAATATAATAAGGGAAGCAGAGACTAAAATACAATGGCACAAATATCAGTGTGTCATATCGGTGCGTCAGTGTGTCGAAATAAAAGTAAAGATGAAACAGAATCAGAGACTGAAACTGTTTCAATCTCAATGCAGTTAAAGTAGTTATAAAAAGATATGAAAGAAACCTCCAATTCTACTAACTCGTGGTCAAAGGAGGACAACTCAAAAGACAAGAGGCAAGAGGCAAGCAGGAAAAACAAAAACATTCAACTGTATTGCCCAAAACAATCAGGCTCCAGAAACAGGAAGACTAAAAACCTGTAATTATACAAAACAGAGCTGAAGCAAAGCAAGGGGGATAAGTTCAAAACAGCTGGGCTTCCTTTGTGCGCATTGTCATCTAAAGTATGATGCATTTCACTTTAAAACAACAATTAACTAAGCTTTGTAAGGTTGTACATGCTGCCATGGGAGGGTTGTTCTTTTGATCGGTTGGTTTAGCTGTTTTATGGCTTCCAGAAGTGCCAGAGTATACATAAGCACGTATTTTGGTGGTAAACAGTATGTTTCTCCTACCTAGGTTACATAAAAACCTGCTGGTGAGGCAAATAAAGGCAAAAAATCTGCAAGTAATGCATCATGGATTAACATTAGAGATTCATCTTTATCTCTATAATCTAGACATATTTTGAACAGTTACTTTATGTCTGCTGCTATGACAAAAAATTTTTTTTGAGGGAATAAATAAAGTTCCTATCTGTCTATCTATATATTAGGGAGTAAAGAAAATAGGTACTTTTATTATGCTTTTCCTCCTTCTGAAACAACGTACTTTGTGTTAAAATTTTGCAGGAGTAAACACACAAAATGGACATAAGTAGAAAGACAAATATCAGTTTGTGATGAAACTTGGAGCCAAGTTTTTATTATTATTATTATTATTTGTTACCAGTTTAACGGAGAGAGCACACAAACAGTAGATACAACGCAACCTCACCGTATCGCAGTATAGAGAGGAGCTGTTAAGCATTTTAAAAAGTAAAACAGTCTAAATGGATGCTACGCACTCAGTTAAATCTAACGTTAAATAGGCCTTAACTCACCGCGGAGTTCTTCATGGCGGCCTTCATGGTGAAGCCGTCCGCTTTTAGCTCACTTATCTTCTTCGACATTTCCTCACACTTCCTGTTTTCCAAACCGACAACAGAAACTACTGGAAAAATTAAATAAAATAAGAAAATAATAAAAGTCGCACGTCGCTCAGCCAGCAATATATATTTTACGCTCTGGAAATTTGTCCTTTTTAAGGTGGTTGCTATGAAACCTCTGAGACGCTTTGGACCGGTTGCCGCGGAGACGTGTTACCATAGTAACGGAGGCTCGACGCAGTCGTGGTTTGTCAACACAGGGTGTACGCTGCTCACAACAAGCTTTAAGCAACATAAACTTTTTATTTCCTTTGTTTGGTTAAAAACAATTATAGTAAATCAAAATAAACACTATCAAAAAAGAACCGGAAGTCATGTTTAGCCTGTTGAAATAAAGTTTTGTGATTTTGATTAATAATTTCTTAGTTTCATGTGCAACAATGTTTTCCTTTAATGTAATCTTTAATGTAATAAATGTTTTTTTGTTGTTGTTGTTTTTGTAATGTATTTCCATGGCATCATGTTGGCCACATTTGTGCAAAGACATATAAATTACCAAAAAACAAATGTCCAACTTTTATTTTTAACAAGGCTTAAAAGATTTTTGTCAAAAGGGTTTAATTGTTTTAATTCAACACTGAATGAGAAAATCTTATCAAAAGGCAAAAACATTTATTTTTGCTTTATTTTTAGCAATAACATTTTCTATAAGTTTGGCAATTAATTATATAATATTGAACACCTTTTTAAAAAAAATATATATATATTTAGACTCTGCCTAAATGTGCAAAAGAGGCATTGTTACAATAAATATCCCCAGTTTTATTCATTCTGTATTGCAATGGATAAAGTCATTTTTGCCTGTATTTTTATTATTATTATTTGCCAACAGGAAGGCAATAAAAAGGCACCTCAATTGACTTTTTGTACAATGATGGGGTCAGAAAAAGTTTTTCTTTGCTTTTTTTAAATGTATGAAAAGAAAGCAGTGAAAAGATTACCTAATCCCTGACAGGGTGGCCTCTTTCTTGTGCTTCTCAGGCCGCCTCTTTCTAGACAAAGAGGATTGATCACACCCTCTGCTCATCATTATACTCCTGCAGAGGAGCTTCAAGGAGAAGTAAATACTTAATGATGCTCTTTGACTGGCAGGTAGACAAAGGCCTTGATTCTCAATAAGCTGGTCTGAAAGTGGCCTCAGCTCTGACTCATTCCAGTTTAGGGATGTGGCACTTTTAATCTTCCAATATCATTCTTCCCTCTGGAGACTTTCCTGGGTGAACTTGTGCAACTGTTATTAATCTTCAGTGTACAGGCAATTTCTCTAAAAGCCCCTATTTGTTTTTTATGGCTCCATTGAGGGAAGAGGGTTAGAGCAGCAGAAAGCAAGACTGTAAACAAGGTATGCAGGGAAGGCAAGTTATGTCCCTGTCAGCATTCAATGCTGGCCTCTCCTTCTTTCCCTCTCCCCCCGTCCCTGCTTTCCCTCAGAGGATTAAAAAGAGGGAGAAAGAAGTTTTCTAAAAGCAAACTGCACAAACTAGAGTGTCAGCATGAATTCGGCTGGACTGAGAAATGATTGTTCAAACGGAGCTGCACTATCTCACTCCTGCGAGCGTGCAGCGAGGAAAGGAGTTGGTCTTTGGGAACTGTAGAAACACACATGAAATATAAAAAATATACATTTATTATTAATGGGAACACGTATAGTGTCAATCATTTTGTAGTTAATATCAACGTTTCTTACACCTCTTTGAAAAACACATCCACAGAAGAAATCAGTTTGCATTTCATTTCACTAATAGTGTGTCCTGAATAACCAGGTGGTTCAGATGAGGAGGAAATCAAAAAAAAGGGGAGGAAAAAACAATTCACTCTGCTTCGATGCATATGTTCTTATATGATGAATCGGCGACTTCATCATTATAGTGTCCATGATTTGATCCCCAGCTCATTTCCACAGCTACTTTCAGAGGCAGCAACTATTGTCCACTGTGTGGGAAAACGGCAATTATGAAACTGCTAGAGCAAAAACTGGCACCTACAAAGCAGAAGGCCCAGTGGGGGCTACAGGAGCAGAGCAGAAGAATCTCAGCAGAGAGAGGGTATCGTGGACTATCGTTGCCGAGTCAGTTGCTCCCCAATTATCATGAAACAAGACAAACAGCCATTAGAGTCGGCCATTAGGCAGCGGGGGAGACCGGCCAGGGGCTTGTTGGCTTTAACAGTTCGTCAGGTTGTGAAAGTCACACAAAACTTAAAAGGTACCGTATGTGACTGTGATAAATGCCTCCTCTGCAAAAGCAAATCGGCATTGTTTTATGAGGCATTTCCAATTGTGTTATCATTTTTATGGCTGCTTTATTATTATATAATAAAGGTACACATTTCTAAAAATCCTATAGCAGCTCTATATGAGAGAAATATCACATAAAAAACATAAGAAACCCTTCATGTTCAGTAAAAGCTTTTAAAAAATCATTCTTACGTCCAATGAATCGTTTAGTCCTTTGAACTGGATTTCAACTGAAATATTGTGTATTTTGACAAGTTCAAACATTATAGTGAATACATTTCAGTTGTTTTCAGTCCTATACGCTCTCCTCCACAGATTTTTTTTTTATCTGCCTGATTAGTTCAGTTTGCAGCGCTGTGTGACTATCCGCTCACTATTAGCGTTTGTCACTTGTTATGCCTCAGACACCTTAAACAGCCAAGTTTATTTCAGCGTAAAGCCTTAAGTCACAAATAATTCTCGGTACGTTAGTGCCAAGAACTTCAACCTGAGGAGAGGTTTTGTAATTTTTGCTTTTTTTCCTCTGAAGAGTTGTATTAATCACGACTCCAAGTTACAGTATGTGTGATGTCTATCTGGTTGTGTAGCAGGCACTGTTTGACATCCATCTATTTTCTTTACCCGTTTTTTCCATTCTGGGTCGCGGGGAGCCGGTGCCTATCTCCAGCAGTCACTGTGTGAGAGGCGGGGGACACCCTGGAC
>JAOXNZ010000002.1:9515994-9533150 GCA_028566095.1 Kryptolebias brasiliensis | reverse complement strand
GAGTGTCTCTCTGAGACACTCAAACACATACAGAGAGACACTCAAAGGTGGAGGGGAAAAATAGCTCCTATGAGTGAAAGCAGGTAATGTTCTGAAGCTTGCACTGACACGTCACAATGTATTTGTCACATTTGAAGCAAGAGCATTTGGCGTCCCTGGTGCCTTGACCCTGGCCACGCAGCCGTCACCATCTCTGTGATTTCTGGACTGCAGATCACTGACTCCCAGCAACCCCGCAGGCAACTTTTGAAGTGTCCCTGCCTCCAGCTCATTTCACATTCATAATATTGAAGTCTTGCCAGCATAGCATCAACACATGGTGTTGCACGTGTCTGTTTCTGTACAGGTGTGCATAAAAAAGGCATCTAAACTAGCAATTTGAAAATTATCAGTCCCTTTCAACTGATTGCTCAGGAAGTATGAAGCAAAACACTGCAGAGCACCCTCCCACTGAAATGCTGCAGGACTGGAACCATAGGAGGTTATTAATCTATGAATAGAGGTGATTGCAGCCTGGCTTTAGGTGAATCATCTGCTCTCTTTTTTTTTCTAGTTCATAACAGGTGAAAAGGTAACTGCTTGAGTTACCCTGGAGACAGCGATTAGAAAGGGCAGGCGAATCCGCTCAGATTGGTTGGATGAGTGATAAAACACTGAGCTTTGCAGTAAAGTGCATGCCGGCGCCGTATAAAATGTCGGTTTTCTAGAAGATCTGAGCTTCCTGTGAGACAGTGAAGTGATTGTCGCTTCATTTCTGCTCGGCCTTGTTTGACAACATTATGCTCATTATGTTCTTCGTAAAGTGCTGGAAACTCAAAGTTCTTTTCCAGAATGAGCTATTACTAAACAGTACACTAATCTGTGCTTACGTTTGCTTTATTTGAGGTTTTTACATAAAGAAAAGTCTTGGGAGACATAAAGCCTCTGGCTCTCAGTCAGGACTGTGGCCTCTTTCTCAAGGGATCAATCCTGTAGAGCCAGTCAGCATCCTTATACGAGACTGGGAGCCCAATAACCTTAACGCCATTGGACTGTATTTGTCACCGAGCTAGACCTTCCCATCGTTATACGACCCCAAACAACAATAAAGAGCAAAAAATTGATTCAGTAATATGTGATGGTGACCAGCTAAAGACAGCTTTAGTGTAAGAAAAAGCTCCAGCATTGCCCACTGGTGTGCTATTAATGTTACAAAAGATCTTCTTAGAGAAATTCTTCTACATTTCACCATGACACATGCATACAAATATATCAAATTTTATAACATTTTGAACTGTCTTAATGGTTTGGATTAGAGAAGAAAATCAAATTTGAAGGTGTCCCACTTCGCATGACGCTGAAAGAAAAGCCTAGGAACTCATCACAGCAGATATTTATGCAGCTTTAATAATCTGCAGAGTTATTGTTTTATCTTATGTGTTGTTTTTTTTTCCACTGTTGACATTTGACATTCATCTTCAGATGTTGCAGGGATGCAGCTTTGATGCTTAGCTCCTGTTGTGGCAATTTTTTTTAAATAGCATTCATAGTAAACTATTGTTTTTCAGAATTTATTTCTCTTTTATTGAACTTTGATATTTAAACGGCGTTTTTACGTGTAATTGAAAGTCTGTGAATTTATTATTATTTATTTATTTAACCAGGCAAGTCCCATTGAGATCACAGATCTCTTTTTCAAGGGAGGCCTGGGCCTGAGAGCAGCCTGACATGCAGGTTTTTAGAATTTCTTTTCATTTCTCTGCCAGTTCCACTCAAAAGACATTTAACTCTTTTGTAGACAATATGTAGTTTATAGGTATTGCTCACTTCAATGAGAGGTGAACAATCATGTGATCAATTGCCTGTGTCAATCTGTGTGTTTGTCCGTTAGCAAAATATCTCATGAACTACTGGAGAGATTTTAGCGAAACTCTCAGAAAGTAATTATTGGATGGATATTTACAGACGGTGACCACAGCTAATCAACCATACCAGACACAAACATGGTTATAACTCAATGATTTTTACAGATCTTAAGCTAAAGTTTGGTGTTTTAATAGCTGAGAGTCATCCCCAACCGATACACAGAGCAAAGCAGATTGCTCAGGACTTTTGGTAAATACTTTGGCATGCCAGGCAGAAGGTGATGTGCATTCTTTCAAGGAATGCTACTTTCATTTTATAAAAATAAAGAACCTTTTTTGTTGTCAGTAGTTGAGTTAACTAACTCTCGACAAATACGATAAATCCTGTTTGTCCTTGATACAAACTCCAATAAAGAAAATACATTGAGACCAACAGGAAAGATCTGAAAATTAAAAATATTCTCATGAAAAAAATAAAATGTTTCCAGTGAAATTTATGGTAGGAACAATATTTCTGAGCATTTAGTCAAACATTTTTCAGACCCAAACTCACTAAGTAATTGTGATGGAGACCAGGGGTTCCATCACTAATGAAACAGGATTATTGATATTATGTTGTGTTTAATTGATTTACAGACCACATGTTTCTTGTTTCAGTTCTTTATTCAAGTTGTGTTTTGATGTTTGGTTGGGCATTGTTGCAGGCAGGGGGACTGGCCATCCTTCCTGTACAGGGAGAATGTTGGTAAAAATGTTAATGTGTTTCTAGAACTTCTGTTGGTTTAATTGAGTTAAACAATTATATTGTTTGAAATGAGCATTTACCTGCTGGTGTGTCTCCTCAGCAGGGTGGAGCAGCAAAAGGAGACAAATGCTCAGGTGCTGCTTAAAAGGTCCTGGAGCATACCATGTTAATTAGGAGGGGTAATGCTCTGAGGAGTTATGTTAAGTTAGATTTATTCTTTGATTGACCATAGATTTGTTTAGTTGTAATGATGTATATGTATGTAAATATTTATCGGTACCATTTATTGTTTTGGTGTTAGGTTTATGTAAATACTGTTTATTTCTTGTTTTTTGATTACCCCTTTCCTTGGTCTGTCCGGTGAAATTGTTCAGGGTAGAAAAGCTAGCTTCTTGCTGTCACGGTGTGTGTGGTTTTGGTGCAAATGTGATCTGCAGTTCTTAAATAACTCCACCTCAACTTCATTTGTTGTCATGCCTCCTTTTACACATTGAGCCTCTGCCGGTCAAAGTGACAGTAATCACTGTAATTCTGGCCTCTGTTCTACTTCCAGGAAGTTGGTAGAGCCTCTGGGCTCCAACCCAACTCAAACCAATTACACAAATCAGCTTCTACAGCTTATTATATTGTGTGAGACTATCAGACATCCCGGATACCTTTACAGCTTTTATTTTGAGAAGGAAACATATTGCAAACTCTCACCTCTCAACAACGCCTCCCACTCAAGTTCCATAGAGTCGCTGCTGTTTGTTGAGAGTTCATCACTAATTCCTTTTTTATGAGAACTAATCACAAGCATAAGGTCAAAAAGCTGTTTTCACCAAAAAATGAATGGATATTTCACATTTATTCAGACATAATTAAACCAATAATAAATACATTTAATACCTTGGATGGGGACAGTAAGTCTTGGTGACTGTTTGCTTTCATAATCATAGTTATGCTTTCATAAGGATAATAGAGAACACTGCTATAGTACTGCTACTATAGTATCTTGAATAAAACAGGATCCTGGGTGTACAATGCCAGGACAGTTGCAAGAAAATACCTACAGTATGAGTTTGATCAAATAAACCCAACAAAAATGATCCCCACAGCTCAGTTTGTTTTAAATAACTTTATTCTGACAAAATATAAAATAAGAATAGTAAACACAAGTAGGCCAGTTTCTTTGTACTGTTACCAAAGATGTAGAAAACTCCTAGAAGTCTCTGATGCTTGCATTGAACTCGATGCTGTTGCAAGTATGAAAGTATGAGGTTTTTGTTGTTGCAGGTTCCTTAGTAGTACTAAAAGATTCATTATTATCATGCAGAATAAGCCTAGAAAATAGTACTTACATACCACAGTCATAGATAAAACTTTTTTGTAGTTGCTGTGTTTTTTTTTATTTTGCTATAAGCATTAACACACATATAATCATGATATCGTGATATAGTTTTGAGTTTAGTTTTATTTTTTTTTCATGTTGTCATTAAATAAAAATGCACATTGTTGGGTCTGCACTGAAATATCCAGTTAGTGTTAAGGCATAAGCACCAAGAACAGGGATAAAACAAATACATTTCTTTTTATACGCCTTAGAGGAGTAAAAGGGCAATTGATTGATCACATATCTGCCATTCGTCCTGCCAATAATTCCATCACCGCAATAAGAAGTCCCTGTAGGATAACGGACATGTAATAGTAGCCAAATGTAGACTCCTAATGTCTCCTTCTTTTCTAGACTTAACTGAATAATTTATGCAAGTGTAAAATGATCAGATGTAAAGCTTTTAGAATCAAGTGTGGTTTCCTTTCTTCTTCTTCTTCTTTTTTTTTTTTTTTTGCAACAACATCTTTTAAGGGTCATGGCCTCTGCTTTGTTGTATGATACCGTGCTTGAAAGGTTTAAGTGTGGATGAAAACAAACCAGAAGGGAGACAAATGACAGAAGGAGAGAATCAGGGGGAGAGACAGACACAGGGTAAAAAAAAAAAAAAAAATAGTCAAGGAATGAGAGACGAAAGACGGAGAGACGGAACAGTGGGAGAGATGTATGCTGTTTGTCAACGCAAGGAGAGCAAAATGTCAGTTTTTTGTGATGCATCAGTGAGTGATGGCTGCCATTATCCTACCCAGTGGGTATAAGCAGGCAATATTAGCACACACAGTTTCCACATCCAAACGAAACAGACAGAGTTCCCCACAGTGGGGATGCCCAGAGCCAGCAGGGAAAATGGAGTGTGAAAGCATGTGAGGCATAAAGATTGGTGGGGGGAGATATAAAGAGACTGTAGAACAGGGAAAAGAAAAACCGGGAAATAAAGCAAGAAGAAAAGGAGCAGGTGTCACTGCACACAAAAGACAAGAAGGCAAGTGTCAAAATCAGAGGAAGAGGGGAAAATAGAACAAAGGAAGTGAGTGTCCCTGATGTTTGAATAGTCCCGGTGTTTAAATATAATGGTCTCTCTCAACCTAGACCACAAAGTGAGATCTGACATCCATTGAACAAAGTGGCTGCGGCAGATTTGGCAGTTTTGGGCACTGCAGTGAGGCACGCACAATGAGAGCTTTAATTATAGAACAGAACACCTCACAAGCTCTTTTAACACAGAGGGAAGCTCCCTGTAATTGTTTTAGTGGGATGAATGGATCTGTGTGTGTTTGTGTGTGTTTGTGTGCGTGCGTGTGTGTGAGAGAAAGATAAAGAGAGAAAGAGAGAGGGCACAGGGATAATGTTATAATGTCTAATCTACTGAAAATAGATCAACTACAATCTGTAATAAATGACAAAGGCATTATAGTTAGACATCTGGCATTTTTTGTTTGTTTGTTCTATGTCATTTTCTTAAAAAAAATATTGTAATATAAAAAGAAGACAGATTAAATATTCACAGAACTGAACAAATCAAAATCTCATGGAGCACTGTTTTGTTACAGTGATTGAAAAAAAAACTATTCCTGTCATTTTAAACCAAAGATTCAAACATTTGAGGGTTTAAATTCAGACTATCTTTCAGTAATAACCATGACCCAAAATAGCCGATGCATATTGACGTTGTGCAGCTGTTTGCAGAGGCCAGTGCTCAAATCATCAATCCTTGGGCTAAATGGAAAATGTTCCACCATCTGAGTCATAGCCAATAAGATACCAAGTTTACCAAATGCAAAGAGTGGACTTTATGTTTCATTAAAGACAAGGAATCAGTAAACTGGTTTATGTAAAGTTGACATTCATTTTCTTCAGGGTCAGGTTGTATTCCCTGAACCCTGTCCAGTTTAATCGATCACAAATTACCATAATCAGACCTTCATATCATACTGTCAGCTGGAACTGCTTCTTTAATATCTAAAGATTATAGAAAGTTGCCATCTTCCTTGTATAGTGGTTTGAAAATAAGACTGCAGAACATTACCACCACATGAAATGAAGGATTCTGCACGTTTCTGTGCACCGCTGGTTGGTGGTAGAAGGACACAGGTGCAAGTGTGCAGAAAGCAGATTACAGATCCAAAAAGGTGATGGGAATTACAGATTTGGGGAATCCAGATCATTTGGCTCAGCTCATCACCACTCTTTGGGTTCTTAAACAGGTTTCCAACTAGAACTGCTTGTGAGGAGTTGTTAGGGAGCAAAAAGAGTGGGCTCTTTTGTCGGTGAGCTGAGCCAAATGATTCGGATCCTGGAAAAGAGCTGGAATAAGACAGTAGTACGAACTGAAACGCTTTCTGAGAGCAGACAAAGATGGCTCTTTTAGAGTTTAGTGATGCGTGTTTATGAACTGGCTTTACATGCCAGCACATATTAATGAGTGATGAGAGCCAGTTCCCATCTGAGAGTGTTTTTTTTTTTCCTTTTCAGCTGTGTTGATATGCTGCATGAAACTATTCAGGTGCAATAAGGTGCAGGAAATAAACCATTAGATTATAAAAAGGGTGAGTAGTTCAGTCTGCATTGGTACTGTAATGGTACATATTATTGAACCTGATTGTTTGCAGCAAGCATGATGTTTCCTCATACTCTCATTTTCCATGCAGCGCCACATTCTTTTTTCTTGCAACCAAACAATTAGTGTGTTAAATCTATAAGGTTCTTCTCTGTTATTTTCTGAACCATCGGTGAACCATGAACGATTATATTAACTGGGAAGTGTCTACATTTCCTTTTATCTTTTAATTGTATAGCCCTAATGGCACATCTAAAGATGATATACTTTGCTGTTTTGTTGCAAGCTTTTGAGTGATTTGCTAAAGAGATGAGTCATCGCCATCATTTATCTAAGAACTGCATAGGTCTGTACAGTGTATAGATATGATCAAACTGGAAGAGCATTAAAACAGAGTCATGTAAAAGCAATCTCCTGTGAATTGACTGAATTCTTGCACATAGGCGTTCTGAAAATTTTGTAAATAGAGCTAAATAGAAAAACATGCATCAACGTGTATTTGGAACAATATTAGTGCATTATTTTCTTAAGCAAATGATTGATCTGAAGTACGAATTTCAGCAGATGAACACATTTGCGCGTTACAAACTAGAGTCCAATAAAGGAAATCTTGAACAGGAATACTACCTTTTTTTTTTTAACCCAAGGAATACGCTGCAATTTGCCTTTTTTGCGGCACACCAACTCAACATTCGAGTGAAACAAAACGTGTTACCCAGATAATCAGAAATACCATTATCTTTTTGGCACAAACAGGACAACATGCTGGCACCTGCATGTGTCAAAATGAAACTACTGAGGTGAATTTCACTCAGTAAGTGTTTCAGTCCCCTGGGCCTTCAATCAATGTTATTTTTCCTCTTAGATTTGTAATGGCTTGTGCTATAATGGGACTTTCTCCTTGCTGCCATGTGAAGATGGGGTTGAGAGAATGACTCAGGAACTCTAACCATTAACGGAAAATGTCACAGAAAGTCAAATGTACAGAGGACGTTTGTACTCTTTCAACAAGTAGCCGAGGTGCATAAATCTCTTGAAATGTCGCCCTTTCTTTGTCAGTCATGGCCACACTCCAATGCAGCACAGACAAGGTTGAAACAGCAGCAGAATTCAGACAGATGAGTTTTAACAATTTCAAAGAAAACCAACACATAGTTCAGCCCACATCTCTGTCAAACCTCTAGCTGTGGCACCCAGGCTTTGTCTCTCTCTTCTTCAGCGTCTACATCTATATAAAACAAGTCAATATTATGAAGGCAGCAAAGTAATCAAAACAGAGACCTGGCTGTGTACACATGACTGAGAGGAGGAGATGGGGTGAAGGAAGGTGAGAGTGAGAAAACTGTAATTCTCAACTACAAGGAGTTCCACTTGCAAGAAAAGTGTAAATGAACAGAGGTTGTGTCAGCAACAAAAGGAGATTATTTGTTTTCAGCATTGTAGGAGGGCATACGTGCAAGGCAAGCACTAAGAAGAGGAAGAATAATGTGGGGGGGTACCAGGGAAATTATTTTATTTTCTTTTCAGAATGTTTGTCTTCAGTACAAGCACATACACAGCTATAGACAGATTACTGAACAGACCTGCTGAGGGCCCAAGGGAGCCTGTGGGCCACGGTTTGAAGTGTAAAGTCAGTCTGACAGCTACAAAGACTCCAAATGACAACAGCGCTACAATGAAAACCCAAACAGCCTCAAACAAACACAAAACAACTGCGAAGCGACACAAAACAACCACAAGAACACACAAACTAGACATAAACTAGCACAAAGAAACATAAACAACTACAATTGAAGGCACAACAACTATAAAGAAGCATAAACAATTACATACAAAGGCACAACAACTATGGAGAGATATAAACAACTACACAAAACATAAACAACTACAATGAACGACACAACAAACACAAAGAGACATAAACAACCCAAAAAGCATAAACAACAACGAAGAGACATAAACAATCACAAGAAAAGACACAACAATCACAAAAACAAAGGTACAATTACAAAGAAACACAAACAACTACAAAGAGAGATATTAAAAAAAAAATCACAGACACACAAAATAGCAACATACAGATGTGCTGTAACTACAGACACCACAGCTTAATTCTGAGACCTTGTCCACAGAGAAACACAGTTTTTCCAAAACAATCTTTTCATCTGTTGTTTCTAAAACCATCCTTGTACACGAGGCATTGCTTCTAGAAACGTCTCGA
Organism: Kryptolebias brasiliensis; assembly: GCA_028566095.1. Taxonomy (NCBI): domain Eukaryota; kingdom Metazoa; phylum Chordata; class Actinopteri; order Cyprinodontiformes; family Rivulidae; genus Kryptolebias; species Kryptolebias brasiliensis. The sequence goes on along the minus strand of JAOXNZ010000002.1, from coordinate 9,524,411 downwards.
TTCACTCTGGAACCTGTTTGGGGGCTCCTCAAACGTTGTTTCCAAGTAGAAACGATAAAAATCCTGCGAACAAAATACCGTTCCAGTGTAGAGAGACACAAAACCACCACAGAAATCAATAATAAATGCAATTTAAAAACATTTAAATTACTCATCAAACAAGCAAAAAACACTAACATATAGATAAAGACGTAAAATGCAATCATCTATTTGGATTGTGACGTGACAGGAGATTTTGCGAGGTGTGTTTTAGGGTGAATTCGTCTCTCAGCAAAGTACAAAGAAAAACATTCAGCGGGTCTTTGGTTTCAAAATATGTTTTCCCCTGCAAACAGTTACAAGTTAGCTCCATTTTCTGGAAGACATAAAGTCTTAGTGGTACAGTTATTGTGCTATTTGCAGTTAACACCAAACCTATATATTTTTGTGTCTTTGCACTCCGCTGCTGTGTTGTCTTTTATTGAAGCAGTGACAGCTCGGCCCTGAATTGAGAATAAGATTGTAGGAGATGATTGTGCTTTTCCATCAACACAACCCGTGAATGCACTCATTGTGCCTGCTATTGTAAGAGCGCTGACAATTGATTTAAAAAGATCTCTTCTTATATTATGCCTGCAAAGCCCGGAGTATGACGTTATCTGCCGCCTGTGCTCGAGCTCCTTTTAAACACCTCCTCCAGACATTTCTGGCATTTCTGTCCAGATTGAACTAAACGAGAATAGATGTCATGAAGTTTCATTTCTGTGAAACGAGGACAGCGTATGCCTCTTACTCTAAATCAGCCCCATCAGTTCACTGAACTCCTTTCCTCGCTGTGACAGTTGAATATGTGTGGGTGACAGTACAAACAAAGGTGAATCGATGCATTTCCCTGAGGAAGGGGGGAAAAAAGCGAAGTTGAGAGGAAGGCAAAGAGTGAGTTAGGGAAGGAGAGAAAAGACTGAGAGATGAAGGTGGCAGCGTGACATAGGGAGTGTGACAGTGTCATGCAGACTGGTTTCATCGTTTCTCCCTAGTGCCCTGGGGAGATCATTAGCTCACAATATGGAGTCTATCAATCCTCGCAGAATACCACTTTCCCCTCCAGATACATGTCCCATCTGTCTGCCTCTCTCTGTGTCTGTCTGTTTGTCTGTATGCTCCTCAAAGATGTACATTCAAGATCGTCACGTTTCCGTTAATGGGAGGTACTTTGTATCTTATACCCTTTGGAGGCATTTCATAGAGAAGACAGTGGCCTAAAGAGTAGTTATTACACCTTTTGAAAGTTTGGCATTTACTCTGTGTACGCTTGTTGACTGAGCTTTAAAGGTTTATTGTTCATATGCTGATGGATTCAGAAAACTCACTCGAAGCAACCCAACAATGACAAACAAAATGTAACAAAGTCCCAAGGCAAAGAGCCAAATGAAGAGGCAGTTGACTCTGTCTTAAAAAAACTGGCACAAGACTTTCGACTATTACCTCTTTTTTTAACCAAAGTACCTTTGATTCCTAGTCCACATCAGGACTCTGTATAAAAACCAAGAATCAGCTAATGGTTCTTCAGTTTTTCTAGGATACTAAAATTGCATGATCAATAAATGGCACTGTATAATGTCCGTTTCCAACTTTTGAAATATGACACAGCCAGTGGTGTTGGAGGAAATGCATCAGTCAGTTCAGAATTAGATGCACAAACATAAGTGGACCATTTTTATGCTGAATAAATAATGTGTCTGGAAGAGGAAACAAGCAAAACACAAATGGTGCATCTGGTGACTTAGGAGCACTTTAAATGCTAGCTTTTTATCCGGCTTAAAGTATTTAAAAATAATGCATTAATGGATGAATAATGGTTAAAATTTTCTGACTGTGTTACAGCTCTACTTATTAAACAGTGGGGAACATTTACATATAATTAGCCTAAATTTTTCATCTCCAACTCAACAATCTTTTTAACTTCTTCTCTCAAAGTACTTTAAAGGATCGTGTTGTCTTATGCACTTTGGCTTCACATTTTTTAAAGAATATGGTCAAACGGTCCAAAAGAATGCTGCTCCAGTGACCCTGGTGGCGAAGGGGTGAATGAGTTCCTAATCAGAAAATTATGCCTCTCATGCAAACACTTACATTTAGTCATGCACACACAAGTGGACACACACGCACAGACACCCTCCAGGAGGTAATCTCTCTTGCTGTTCCGGCCATGCCTGGTCAGCCAAGCGAAGCTGCCACCTCACTGTGTCCTTCTGTACCAGGGCTGTGTAAGGTCCTCCTGCAAGCAATGAAAAGGCCAATGCACACACACACACACACACACACCACACACACGGACACACTCAGAGCTAAGGAGCCTGATGGCCTGCAGTGCAAACAAAGGGATTTTACAAAAGCAAAACCATCTAACTCATAAACTGCTATTTCCTTTCATCTTTAATAACATACAGCAATAAACATAAATACATACATGTACGCATCATCTCAGTCGCATCATGTACATACTGCAACCCGGTCATCAAACATCAGCTGTTTTATTGCTGTAGTTTTTACACCAACACATGTTGTTTTATCTTTCAGGAAAAAAACTAAACATAAATAAAGAAAATACAATAAAAGCTGATAACATATGGTATGAATTCAAACTCCAGAAACTGAACCAACAATGGGCACTTGGAGGTGAAAAAAAAGGAAACACACCCGGCAACATAAAACCCAAGTTCATGACTCATCAGTACATTGCATAACAGATATTAACACTGTTATAAATGTAAAATTAAATGATATGTGGGGAGCAATAAATATGATGTATTACAGCTCTTTAGGAGCAGATCTTTTTGTCCTCTCTCGTTATTGTTTTGCTCACTCTCCCACATTCTTACACCTAAAACTGTTTCAAGACTGAATGCAAAACCAAAAAGCTAATTTTAGCTTTTTTTTTAATATATAACTTTATAATCTGTTTATGCCATCAAGCACCCTGTTGCTTCACATTCTTTAGTTTTTCAATTTGTTTCAACAGAAGGTTTTTAAAAATGTATTAATGTTTTATGCAAATCGCTTCTGGGAGTCTCATATTGAGTTCTTATTAATGGGATGCTGTTGAATAATTTTTTTTTGTTTGTTTTTTCTTCAGGCAAACAGTACAAAAAGCTGTCACGCAACTGGTGAAAATAGTGGCCTTGTGTCACAACCAGGAGGGGCACATTAAATTTTTTTTTTTTTATCATTTGCCATTATTAACTGCCATCGTCTACACACTCATGAATTTCTATTGTTCATTTCTGCTCTTTGAATGTTTGTTTGGTTGTTTTTCTTAATCAGGGTGTACATTTATGTTCACTTTGGATCATCTGAAAGTGAGAAGAACATCGAGGAAAAACACAAAAAAGGCCAAAATAGAGTATAGAGTTGTTTTTATGTATTTCGCCAATTTAAAATTGAACTTCTATACATTTTGACAAACCCATCATTGACAGTTTCAAATGTTGAAAACAGACACAAAGATTCTTCCTTTTTCCCTGCAAAGCCTGCAAATTTGAGCTTTATACCAACACACTTTATTTTTATCCCGCATGGGTTGGGAGTCTTCATGCACTACAGAGCAGCAGAACATTTCATTTAACTTTTAGATATACAGTATAAGTAAAAGGTGCAGAGAAAAAGAGAGAGGGCCATGATGTGGACAAAATCTGAAGCTGTCCAATCAAATTGAATATTATTGTTAAGATTTTAACAGCAACATGGCCGTTCTTGTAGAAACTGTGGACATGCCTGAGTAGAAAAAGAGAGGGATGTTTATGTTGATTTCAGCCATGTTTTTAAACAGCAACACAACATTACGTCCTAAGTCTTAATGTCCTAAATTTAGCGGTGGCTAACTCAGTTACACAAGGGGGCCAAAATTAAGAATTTGGACCAAGCCAAGGGCCAATCTCGACATACATACCTAAATTAACCTTGGTTTACAATGTAATATGTCAAATCATTCATATAGAAATATCAAATACCTTGTCCCAGTTACATATTACACAGAGTTCAGAGCAAACATACTTTATTAAACAAAGAAATATAGATCAAACTTTAAAAGACACATCATTAGCATTCATTTCTTGTGCCGTCTTGTGAATTTTTCTTATTTAAAACAGCTAAAAAGACATAATATCTGATCATACATCTACTAGCGTTTAACTTTGAAACAGGAAGAAAATACCAAAATAGACATCATACATTAAAGCAGACTCATGTTACTCTGATGCACACTAACTCAAGTCAGATATCTGATATCATTTCTTGGCTGCAAGTTTATCAACAAGACTTTGATTGGTACCATATGATGCTCTCTGTTGCCCTTTTCACGTCAAAATCAAAGATTACTGAGAAATTAAAACCTAATTTTCTTGGCTTCAAAGTAATTGTCACAAGACGACTTCACTAAACAAAATGAGAAGCAGCAGAGGCTCGATCTGTCACAGACTGGAGAGGCCAGAGCTAATAGTATTTAAACGTTATCTTGGGGGCCAGATAAAATGTTACAGAGGGCCGGATGTGGCCCGCGGGCCTTGAGATGGACAGATGTGGCCCTAAATGCTTAAATAAAAGGCAAATTTAGACATTAAAATAAAAAATGCTTTTTGCTTTTTCATTTATGGAAATGTCATGAAATGGTAACAAGGAGCTTATACAGAGGCAACACAAAATTATTTTAGACATGTTGGTAATTTGTTTGTGATTTGGTTATAATCCAGATTATTGCAATATGTATGAAGCTATTTCCTCAAAGTCATTTTGCACTGGTCCAGATGGAGGTGCTGAATGGATCTTTCAGCCTCAAACTCACTCAAAAGGACCAAAACGTCTGGTCCAGAACCCCTCATGCAACAGTTTTATGTACCTTGGGTAACATTACAATGTCTCTATGTCTAAACTGCTTTTACAGTTTGTGTACACTTTACTTCAAAGTGGCACACTGCAACAACGACATGCTGAGACACAGCTACAGTGCAGTGCAAAACTCTTAAATCATTCCTCTTTCTTAATATTTAGCTTCCAGGGAGACAGACTTTCTTGTAATCTTTTAAAGTAGACTTTAACTATAACTTGGCAGGCTTTTTGAAGGTCTTTCAAAATGAATTTTCTCTTCAGTACCTGATCCTTTTCAGAAGGATGTTTTTATTGTCGTAGTTTGTGAAGCCACTTACCTAACTAATGTTGTGTCAACACATAAGAGGCAACCTAGTAAAGAACCAATTTAAATTCCTTAGGTTCTTTAAGAGCAGCCTGTCATAAAGACACAATTTGTTCCCATTTCTTTAAAACACCATAGACAGCACAGTTTGAGTTTTTAAAAATCGCAGCCTTTTTTGCACGCAAGACTTCCAAAACTGTGTTCTTGGCTGCGCACATTATTTTGTTGTCCACCTCTGCCCTCCTCGACCCCTTTTTTCACCCACCTCAGCAGCCGACTCAATTTGCTGGAGTATACTTTTAAAGTGAGGAAAGACAAATTTGAACCAGTTTTTTTTAAATTATTATTTACCATCAACCTTTTAGACCTGGACATTTGCCTCAGATGTTTTTTTTAGAGGAGAGCTCCCCTGCCGGTGTTATAATACAGCTGCAGCGCTCCTGAGATGGGTTGGAGATGCTCACATCAACTCGGTGACTATTTTGAAACACTGTTGCACAAATGTTTTGAACATGCTTAAAGCTCAGGCGGCAGGGCTGCACGCCTCTGAGACTCAGGCGAGGAATTTGAGAAACACCTCAAACTTTGCATGACATTCTGCAGACATTTCATTAATGATGTTTGCCAACAACTAACAGCCCAGTGAGGCACCACCTTTAGCTCCAACTAGATGATTCCCAAGGAGCTATTAGCTGAAAGCTGCAGTAGCCAGTCAACAGAAGGATGCATCTCTTAGGTCTTTGCTTGATTTTTTTTTTTCTTGCTTCCTAAAGATACGACTTTCAGATGCTCTCAGAGGTTTTTAGGCACTTCTTTGTTTGTCCTCCACTTGTCCACTTAAGCACACACGGCACAATATGCTGTTATGGTGAGGTAAGTTTTGCATAGCACTGCATGTGTCAACGTAAGAAGATGCTTTTAGAAAATGTTCACATAAAAAGTAATTCGCTGAAGAAACAGGAGAACCTGGGTATGTACACATTCACCTACAGTAACGCATCTCGAGCAGCCTGAAAGTCCTGTTAATGTTTTACCGAAGCTCCAATCCTGATTCAGTGTATTTATCGCCTTTCTCAAGTTTGTTTACTGCAGCCCGTAACTCATGTCAGCAACAGACAGACCATTCTTCTCTTTTGCCTGTATAAAACTTTTACTGGGCTAACAAACTGCAACCGTCGACAGGTACACCACGAAGGAAAGGATGGAGAAAAAAAAAAGGGAGGGGGGAAAGATTTATTGCATAGATTGTAAATTTGTCTATCAGACTCTTTTTTTTTTTTTTTTTTCCTATCAGCTAAAATTCGTTGCTACACAGTGTTCACCCCGTACTCCACAACAGTTTTCCTTTTAGACACCCTGCATATAACAAAACGATGTAAATGGTTTTAGTTTTGGTTTTTCAAGGTGTCAAACACGGACCGAACCCTGTTTCATTTCCAGAGCGAGCGGGGGTAAATGAGAGGTGAAAATTTATGCAAAGCTGCGGAAAACTTACCTTTCTGCTGCACAAGAATCCCTCTCATTAGTGAATTAGTGAATGTAACATCCCTGTGAGAGAGAGGCCTGAGCGCCCAGCAGGCCTGCTCTGATTGTTGGGGGAGCTACTGATTATTGTTTATTACTCCAATAAAAGATACACAATCCTGCCTGTGCACATCTGGTATAATGACAGCTGAAATATTCAGAGCTATAAAATAAACAGAAAATGAGTCAAAACAATAAAAAGAAATCAAGGCCTAGCATTGCTTGAAGGAATGCATATCACCCGCAGAGGTTTAGATTAAGGATCTAATGTTAAGAAATGACATGTAGCTGTTTTGGTCCAACCTTGGAAACATTGTTAAGCATGCTCTCTCAGAATATGTGTTGTGAATAACTCTCAGCCACTACCACATCTAAATTTAGCTGCATTTCAGCTAAATTGATAGCCATAGCCATTTTTGTGTTGGCTAATGTTAATTAGCTTTAGCTGCCATCTTGAATTAGATTGGCTATAAAAGTTAATCAGTTGTAGATGTAGATTCAGTGATTACTTTCTGAAGGTTTCATTAAAATTCATCCAGTAGTTCACAAGATGCACAATTTGTAGTGCTTGGAGCATGTGTTGGGTATGACTCGCAGCTACTACCAATCAAAATTTTAGCTTGATAGCTGTAAACTTGGCTGAGTTATAGCAATTTTTGTGTTCGTTAAGTTTGATTAGATGTGGCGTTCATATTGAAATGGATTTACCTCAAAAGTTAATCAGTTGTAGATGTACATCCAATGATTATCTCCTGAAGGTTTCATTAAAATCTGTCCGGTGGTTCATAAGATATTTTGCTAACAGACAAAGTTGACTCCACAAAGTTACTTGTTAAATTTGAAACAAAGATGTTGCGCAATCTGCTAGCACTCTGATAATGTGTTGGGGATCAGTCTCAGCTACTACCACTCCAAATTTTAGATCAATATCTGTAGATCTGCACGAGTTATAGACAATTTTTTAGGGTAAGTTAGCCGTGGCAGACATTTTGTATCGGGTTGACTCCCAAAGTTATTCAGTGGCAGCTGCGCATCCAGCGATTACGTCCTGCAAGTTTCATTAAAAGTTCATGAAGTTCAACACACATACAGGCAAATCAAAACTGTGCCTATGCAGCGGTTTGTAGCTACAACAGTGAATGAAGACAATTTTTTTTTACTTACCTGCATGCAAACACTCCAGCAGAGATCCATCCACGCACACAGACACCAACACAACTATTTAACCACATGCCCCGAGGATATGATATAACGAGATAAACCACAACAATTTTGCACGCACAATAATTACAACAAAGTATTAAATATACACCGCACCAATTAAGCTAACACAATTAACTCCAGGGCCATGGAGGATCTGGGAGACTTTGTGAACCTTATGAGGATTTGTTGCAGGTTTTAGTCAATCCCATTTTCATATCTTTTGTTTTAGGGGTTGTTTTTTTTAGGCTCTGAGTGGTGCACCTGTGGAGTATTATGAGGGCCATTTGGCTCTGATTACATCCTCTGTCTCTAGCGAGCGCTGTGTTGCGTTGTCAAATTTTCTCTGCCAAACTGTTTTAGTAGGAACACAGTATAAACACAACTCTAGCTTTCTCTGCACAAACCTTTTTCTTTTGCCATCAGCATTTTTGCATCACCTCCTCCTCCTCACATCCACGCTTTACTCTCCTCCTGTCTCAATATGGCTGTAAGAAAGGCCACTGTAGGCGATCAATACTTGACA
>JAOXNZ010000002.1:9493326-9508981 GCA_028566095.1 Kryptolebias brasiliensis | reverse complement strand
GTGACTGCTGGAGATAGGCACCGGCTGCCTGCGACCCGGAATGGAGAAGCGGCTAAAGAAAATGGATGGATGGATATAATAAAGCATAATGAGCGAAGACATTAGACAAGAGTTCATATGTCTGCATCTTATGGGACCACAAGACAAAAGGTGAATCCGATTTAAAAAAAAAGGAGCTGCAAATCCGAAAGTATTCTGTAAACTGAAGCAGGACAAGTCAAACACCCAACCTAAACTCTAATCATTCTGCTGCATAAACTCTATAGCATTCTTTGCAACATGATTTATCAATAAGGAATGTAATTGGTGACCATATTGTTGTTTCCCAGCATGAATAATGGCAAAAACTTGCTGTAGTAGGTAGTAATGAACCAGAGATTCATTACATTCATTATAATTCCAAAATAAAAGAGAAGAGGTGTGTTGCTCCGGGAGGTAAATGAGTAAAAATAATAGGCCCACTCTGTGAGAATATGAACCCTCCTCTCCTGTGTCAGTTTTAAATTAACTATTGACCGTGCCACCACCAGAAATCAAGAAGCCACACGCACAAAAAGAAGAAGGCTGATGGCCATAGAACAGGATCCATCCTTTAAAGGCCCTTTTTCTCTGCTCTGCTCTTCTCATCATTTCTCTCCAGTTTAGGCAGTTTTTCAAGTTCACGCTCAGATGAGCCCGCTGAAGCCAGCACACACCGCCACAAATCTACGGATGAGTTTGAGCCAAGCCTGTGAGCAACTGCACACTCACGCCGGCGCGGGTGACACACTCATAAAAGTGCACATATATGAAAACATTTGCAGGTTCTGTTTATGGGCTAGAATCTATGTTTTATGTTGTATGTGTACACTTGCGTAGTTTACTGGCAACCAGGACAGACGAAGACAACAACAAAGGAAGGGGAAAATGTCAGTGGCTAAGAAAGGTAATTTGCAAAATAATCACTGCGGGTGGAATAAAACTGACAGTGAGGCACATACACACACTTGCACATAAACACACATATACAATCCACAGAGACCATGTCCCTGCTGCCCACAGTCTGACTAGGGCTCATATGCAAAACACATACACTCCCACACTCAAATTACACATGCACAAAGGGAAAGAAGCAAACAGTCCTCCAGTTATGTACTGCAGCACGCCAAAGTCTGGCCCCTCTGGACTCAGCTGACTTTTAAAACATCATGGCTACATATTTAACAGTCTCTCTTATACAGGTTGTGATGAAGATACAGGGAGCAAAATAAGAAAGAAGATGAAATAATTAACAAGCACAATCAGTCTGTCAGTAAACTCTTCTAATAGATGCATACAACTGATGCAAATGAGCAACAATTAGCATGGAGCTGCTGTATGTTTTGTCCATCCCTGTCTGTCAATCATTTGCACTTTTATGTGAAAAATTTACCACCTGCGGCAGTGGTTATGTACAGATTCCCTCCATGTCTGTAATCACATCGAAAATAATGCAAATTATTACCACACATTTGATTGAAGTGCTCGTTGGTGTGAACATCCTCCGTACGATGTGAGCGTGCACACAAACCGTGCGCCGGGCAAGAGGTTAAAGCATGAGAGATAATTTAAAGGTAGTCGGAGAGGACATATACTCGCTCCTTCGTTTCTCCTTCATATTGTAATGAGTCTCCGTGGTGTCCAAACATGCCCATAAATTTTTATAACTGGTGGGTGGACCAGAGTTGGCACGGAAAGCGAACAAATGGCTCCGACTCAGGCATCATGAATATCAATGAAAGATGGGAAATGACTGTCCTGACGAAAAGCAAGGCAAGAAGGAAAATCCTAAACACTTCCAGACAATAGAAACGGATTGGAAAGCCTATTTCCTAGAGCTCATCATGACTGTCTCTGTTTTATTTCTCATTGTTTAGTCTTTTTTTTTTACATTGTTCACAGTGTTTACAATAGACTCTTAATCAAATGTGTTTATAGCAATGCTGCTGAAAAAGTAATCAACACCTTGCTGTTTTTCTGTATGAATCATATGGAGTCTGGTGTTTTGTTGTGTCAGAAATATAAATCACTTGATTGCAGCCTCATTGACGTCTATCAGGTTCCACTTTTATGATTAACAAAGCATTAGAATAATCATTTTTTGCAGTGAATGTTAACTTTAAACCATTCTTGAGCATTGCTGCGTGTTTGGATTTTTGATGAAACCTCTAGCCATCAGAGTGTAAATGCTCTTTAGGTGTGGTTAAATGACAAACAGTAAAGTGTTTATTGCCTCCAGAGTATGGGAGAGCTGATAGTTAGATAAGTCAATAACATTTCATTCTTTCTTTCTCTTACTATGGAATTATGAGTCGGATGGATGGTTGAGCCATGACATCAATATCTACTCATTCATGTGTCCATCCACAGATCGGTGTGGAGGAATGTGATTAAAAGCCGGTGCAATTCATGAGTTCAGTGTTATCAATTTCCTTCCATAAACTATACTTTGAGCCTAAATGTGCTGCACATATGAACACACCAACGGGCATAAAAACACACACATGCAGAAAAGTTGCATCGTTCTTAGTTGTGACGATCAACATAAAGTTAACTAATGTCCTTCCTTCCTTCGGCTGCTCCCTTCTGCGGGGGTCGCCACAGCAGGTGAACTCTCACGGAAGATATGGCAAACGTTTTGGGCAGGATGCCCTTTCTGACGCAACCTGGGCTCAAACCTGCAGCCTCAAGATTACGATGAAGTGAACTAACTGAGGAGCTTATTTGTTTTTCCTGATATGTGCACACACATTTAAACACAGATTTTTGTATTTCCAGGCTGTGTTGCCAACTTAGCAACTTTTGTTATAAGTGACTCTTTCAAAAAAAAAAAAATCAACAAATCTTTTTCTGGTGCACTGGAGATTTTTGGAGACTTTGACCTAAAAGCACAAATTGTTGTTACTCTTTTCAATGAGCGGTCCCAAAGATCTCACAGGCAGCCAGGTCCTCCCAGCTGCAGTCAGAGCAGGAGGTGTTCACCCTTCTGAAGCCAGACTGCAAAAAGGATTTCACATGCATTAAGCTGCTGCTGTTAAAAAAAATCTAAAATAATGGCACTAAAATAACTCTGAATGTCTCTTTTGGGTCATTTTTGTTTCTCCCAAGACATTCCTTCCTCTAGCCATTCATGCAAAGTAGGTAATGTCGTAATTTAGCGACTTCTAGTGACCTTTAGGAGACCCATTTTCTACTTTTGTTCCTGAAGAGTTGGCGACACTGTTGACACTTCAACCAATTCAAAGCGATAAGTTTAGCAGAGGTGATCTGCTGCTGTTCATAGACATTAGGTGTACAAAACTGGGCACTGCCAGAAGATTTATCTCCTCCTCAGAAATTTCATTTGAGAGAAGGAATAATAAGGAAATGAAAGTTAATCATGACTCCTCTCTCTTTTTCACTCTCTCTGTCTCTCTCTCTGGTGTGCAAAACTTAGCTGAGGTTTGCTTTTTTTTGACGAAAACCCTTTGTCTTTTTTTCCCCCCTCTTCAACCTTTTAAATACTACATAAGTCAGTGACAAAACTCACAATTCTGATAGCTCATTGTCCCATAGAATTAATTACAATGAGAGGACCCTGTGAGTGGTGAAGCCAGCCACAATAGAACGGTTCACCTTTTAATTCCCATCGCAGACGTGAGCAAGTATCAGAGGAGATGTCACAGTTCCTACTGGCAGTGAGACTTTTTTTTTCTGATGTTTTCCCTCCTCTACTTCCTTTATGTCTGTGTTATTATCTCTCTTTTACCTCTGTGAGTCTCCTGCAGTCGTGACCTCCAGATACTTGGCGGGTCTTTCTGGAACAGCTGATGTGCTTCTACCTGGAGGTTCTCTCCACGTCTCATCAGACTGCTGTTTCTCACTAGCTGAGTAACCATTCAGGCCTCCGTCCAGATTCCTGCAGTGTTTCCTGTGATTTTTTTTGTAATATGTTTTCTTGTTAGTCCTCACCATGTTTTTCTTCAGCTCCAGGACTACTGGCCTGCCTTCCCGTTTGCTCTGTAAAATACTCACCTCGTCGTCGAAAAAAGACTTCACACTTCAAGATTGGTTCTGAAATAATTTGTGGGTTGAACCAGCAGGGGGGGGACGAGACAAGAGATGCTCAGATTATTCCTTGGTTGCAATAAATATTTTTTTTCTGTTTACTTGTTTACTTTGTTGTCTGCTGACAAGGACAATGAAATATAAAGATTAGAAAATATGTCCAGCTATTGGTCTAATTTGTTTTTAATTTCCTTTTTCGGTATAGCATTGTTGTTGTTATTTGCTTTCATTTGAAGACTTTTACTGACAATGTGGAAAGTAATGAAGTTTTTAGTTAAAGAGGAGAAATTATTCTCTATTCTGGACAAAATGTGAACAAAGTTTCTTGAGAGCTTAAAGAAATATTAGTAATATTATGGTGGATATATTCTTATTTGTAGGATTGTGGTGCAACTTTTGCTTTCAGCCTCATCTTTACAGCTCTGTTTATGTGGATGGGAAGGCAGGGAATCATGTAATCGCTTGTGTGTGTTTGTGTTTGTCTGTCTATCAGCAAAATATCTCATGAACTAGAGGATGGAGGTTAGTGACACTCTCAGTTAGTAATTACTGGATGTTCATTTACAACAAATTCACTTTTGGAGCCAACCTGATTTAAGATGGCCGCCACAGCTAATTGACCCTAGGCTAATTTTCTTTCTTTATGTGCTACATTCACACAAGCACAAATGCTGTCACCCTGCATATTAACTTTAGGGGTCTTGTTGCGAGACAAGTCTGTAAATTTAGTTTCTGTACATTTCTACTCAAATTGGGAAAAAAAAAACCTGAAAGCGCTGTAACAGCTTTACTTTATTAAATGAATGTTGTTGGGTGTTACGGGAAGTTTTATTGACACTCACTTGTTTGTTTACGTATCTTAACACAACTTTTGCAAAACTCTTGTTGAGGTTGTTTGGTTAAGTCCAAAAAATGTAGTTTGGACTGTACAGGAAAATCAGAGCAGAGGTGGACCATCTGGGTAATCTAGTCCAGTTTATGGATCTGTGTTTTTTATCTTGTTCCTTGGCAGCACAATCCATTTTCTCTCAGTAAGGTCAATTTTCTCTCTCTTTTCCCATCTCCATCTCCACCCTCCATCAAAATGATCCATTTTGGACCTCTTTTCATCCAAACTAAATTAAATCTAACTGCGCCAAAATCGTAGCAGGCACAGATAACAGGAAGGCATTCTTCACATAGCGCTCCTGTCCCAACATTCAACCCAGAATAGTGTACCTTTACAATCTTTCTCTAAAGGCCAACAGCACTACAAAACCTATTCAGGAATGACCATTAGTTCTTACCCTGCCTTCTAACAGCCAAAAATCCATTACGATTAAGTATTTCCATGATGCACCAAACAAAAGAGATGACCACAACCCAATCTCGCAATCCAAGAGGTCAAAAGTGTCAGCCTTCAACCTTTAAGTGTCACACGGTAGAAAACACTACATGAAGTCTAGTGTTTAAACCTCTAAAAGATAACTGCTATCTAAGCAGCGCTAAAGTTTAAAATTAGGGAAAAGTTTATTCAATGAGTAGTGGGCTCCACACCATGTATGATGGAGCATGACTGGTTTTGAGCTTGCACAAAACCTCCATGGTGATGTTGAGGGCGTGGGGCAGCGTCTTGGGAATGTGGAAAATAGCAGGAAAAATCTTTTTGGTGCGCACTAAAAGTGTAGCATCATAACTGGCTTCACACTGAAGGAGGTTGTCCAAATTTGCCACAATGGATGTACATTAATAGGTTTTGTAAGGCATAGAGAGCGAAGTAGGTTCACAATCCTGTGTAAAAAGGGTGTTGTGAACTGTCTGTTTACAGTAGGATTGTCTTTGAAGGTAAAACTGTTAAAACAGAACTTTAGAAACATTTTCAATAAAGGATACATACGTTTATTCTTTTTTCTTGTCACCATCATCGCAAGTTTGAAGGACTTTTTTTAAAAACTGTTAATTATGTATTTTTAATCAAGTCTATTAATTACGTTTCGTAATGTAAATGGGTGGTTGGACAGTCTGACCTTCTAAGTACAGAAAAATGTGACAGTGTTGATGTTATAGTTGCTTTTTCTCCACCGTCCAATTTAACATCCTGGCTCTTCATTATGCTAGGTATTTTTCCTATGTGACGAAAAAAAACACTTAACCTAGCCCTTTCTTGTCAATCATAGCTCATTCAAAGGTTATATTGGGGCATGGCATTAAAGACAAGTGTCAAGATAGAGACAGAGAAGCTTCAATTTATTTAAAGTGTCCTAATTAATGGAGATGTGCAAAACAACCACATGTTAAATATATGGTGCTGCTAACTGTTGTAGTTTAAAATGGGGGAAATAGAGAGAGTGTTATGGTCGTTGAACATCAATGAGGGAAAATCAACATCATATTCTTTTCCTTTATCAGATCATAAACTTTATCTGTTTTATTTAGGCGCACGTATAGATAAATTCCCCACAAACACTGAATAACGTGTCAGATGGAGTGTAGGCAAAAGCTGGAAAGCAACCATTAGGGTGAAGCTGATGAATCCAATTTTCCTTGAAGAAAAAGAAAGCTGCTGTCATTCAGCGAGTCACTTAACCCAAAAGACTTGTGTAAGCACCCGATGGGATAAATGGGCATTATCTTAAAGGAGGCCAGGAGCTGGCAAAACAGAGAGGTGATGGAAATAACTAGAAAAGAAAAGAAATTACTTCCACTTTCTGGACATAAGGATGACTGTAATGAGTACTGCTGTGTACTGTGGGGATCAGGAGCAGTGGTAGAGATGAGGAGGGAAACGAGGGGAAGAGAAAATGGGAGAACGCTTAAATGAGGTACCTGAGATGTTGATGTGCTTTCAGAGATATGAATAAAAAGGTAACAGGGAATGGTCCTCCCCGATGGAGTCATTGAAACTGAGGCTGTTTCTCATTGACGCAGCTGTGGTTGGGATTGGCTGTTTTGCTCATCTGCTTTTTCAAATCATTCCATCGCTTTTTCTCCACATGAAACATACTTATAGTTTACTGATGAAAGAATTACAGAAAACTTTTGATTTATAAGATTACTGAGAAATCTACAATTAGATAATTATTACTTAATAAAAGCTCATGGGATGTCACTATAAGTAGCATGCAGAAAAATTGGCACAAATTCGTTTTTTTGTTATTTTTACTGGATTCAAGGAATTTACAACAGGAAAAACTATTGTAAATTCCTTGAAAAACTTAAAAAAATGTTCTGATTTCCAAAAGATACAGTGTAAGATACATTTTTTTTTCTAAATGCAGGAGAGGTATTATTTTTTGTAAAAGAAATAATGATAAATTAAGCGGTAAATGGCTTTTAAAAAGTCTCTGACAGATGAACAATAATTTTAAAATAGGCACATTTATTTTAGTCTTCCTCTACCTTTAGGCAAACTGTGCCTCCTCTGTTGTTTAAGGGTTTTCTGTCCAATGCAAACTATAAAATCCATTCAACCTTTTTTTTCTTGTACTTCATTTACTTAATCACCTTTGAGTTTTGCAAAAAATATATAAGATTTTTAGACCTGGACATTTGGGACTGTAGCTTGAATGATTTTTGTCATATTGAGAGCTCTTGGGCAGGTGTAAAAGTACTGCTCTAGTGCTCTAGAAGTTCAGAAACTAAACGGAGACGGGTTCGAGACACCCGCAACAACTCTGCAACCATTTTAAGAGAAAATTTCTTGCACAAACATGTTCAAATTTTAAGCAACAAGACTGCAAGCTTCTGCAACTTGTTTGAGGAAATTAGGAACGCCCCCGCACACTTTTCGAGACAATTTTGGAGACTCCATCGCAAATGCTGTTTGTAAACTAGTCGCCACCTGTCACAACCCAGGGAGTCACTGGCTTTAGGTGTTTGTCTGACAAGCAGCTAACTCTGCCAAATGCACCTTCCCTGGCTGCCACTAGCATTGGTAGCATTTTATTTTGGCAGTACTGTGCTAGTAAATATAAACAGGGAAACTGGTCGCTCAGAGACAACTGATGCATTCAAAGGAATTTGTCATGTGAATTCTGTTAGAACATGCTCAGTCTGGATTGTGTACTAATGCTTTAAGACATTATAAATGTAGATTTACATGATTTTTTTCCCAAATATAAACATGTTCCTGTGAGTTACTTTTGAAATGAACCAAATTCTTTGGTTATTTATTAATGCAGGGGTGTGCTCTCTGCCATTTATTGTTCTGTTGCAACTTCAAGAATTAAGGTGTAGAGTTCATGAGTTAGGCTAGTTCAGTACTGGATTGATTATTCTGCAAATAACATGCCACTTTCTGGGTTTGATCACTACTATGAGTTTATTGTTCTCTCTTCTATGGTTTTTGCTTCTAAGAACCAGACCTTCATGAAACAGGAGAGACCTGATAATGAAGGAGAGGATGGAGTCTCAGTGAGACCAGAATTATGAGACCAGAATGTTGTTCTCAGGTTTAACCGAGCACTGTTCAAATCATGTATTTAGGATGAGCCGTAAATGATTTTCAAGTGATTTGTGGTAAAAAAAAAAAACAGGTTTGCATCAAGAGTCTCTGAGCAATGATGCTCTGAGACCTAACTTCTCCTAAAAGCATAAATTTCTTGGTTGTAGGGGTTTGTCCTTTCCTTTGGAATGTGATCAGATTTATAGAGATACTTGAGGTGAGGCATGATCCAGTATTTTTTATACAAAGCAAGTTGATAAAACTGGATTCATAGCCGTTTCTGTGACAGATTAGGATAAGCATCCATGTTTGTCAGACTTTTCATGTCTAAACAGAGCTGCAAGAATTGTTTAATTGTTGAACCCACCCTCACTTTGCTGAGTACCTTTTTTATTAATTTCCTAAAAGCCTGAAGGTGCAAATTGTACCTTGCCATAAAAACCATCTTGTACACAAATGTTCTTCCCAATGAAAACTGTAGATAATTGTGTTCTTAAAGGTAAAAACAGAAATGAATAGAGAGGCACATTTGGCATTCCTTCAGTTTATTAGTTAATAAAACTACCTTCGGTTTTAGTAAAAAGAACGTACTGTAGATATCTGGAGCTGACAGCCTAATACACATGAATGTGAAAACTGAAGTAATTTGTTTTAGGAAGAATGACATCTAAGATATGTGACATGTTCAGTGTGGACAGGATGAATGTCATTCTTGATAAGTGAAATGTTCTTTTTGACTAGGAAGAGCTGAATTATGACTATGTGCTTTAAAGAGCTATTACATGAAGACCTATTATGTGATAAATTGGCTTGCCATCTTTCCTGCTACGGGGTGCTTTTCACAGCAGGGGTTCTTTTATCTTTAGGTAGCTTAAAATAAATAGCATTAGCAATGCTAACACAGGTGCCTTTGCAAGCAGCTTCTTCTTGTAGCTCCTCATTATATGTTGTCAATTTCCGAATTTCCTCCTCCTTTCTTCTCTTTTCACCATGGACAAGACAGGTTTGCCAAATCTCACATTTGTAAAACATTTAACACATATTTAACTTGACAAATCCCCAACTAAGGTATTCCCAGGTTTGGACATTTGTTAAGTCAGCCAAGAAATGTGGAAAAACAATTTCAGCTTTGGGTGCCCAGACTTTTGCATCCCACTGATTTCATGTCTACTTCCTCGCTTTCTCCAACTGCCACACTTTTTTTTATTATTATTCCTGCAGCACTGTAATTGGATACTCTTCATCTCCCTTCTCAGACTCAGCTTTGAATTTAAGTGGAGCTCAACTCTGGCTGTGATAAAAGTGTGCAAGTGTAAGTGCCTGTGACAGCTCACACTGAGGTCACGATGCGTCTCCAACCGTCTGAACACGGCAGCAAATAGGTTGGATTCCGTCACAACCCACGGGTTTACCCTGAGATCTCAAAAATTTTGAATTTAGCTGTATAATTTGTACTTTTCTTTTTGATTAACTCATTCTTGTTATCGCTTTTTTTTCTGCTTGATTCTCATTTTCTCTTTCTCAAAGCCAAGTTTTGTGGTTCAAGGATACGTTCATGTTTATATATGTTTTTTTGCGATGAGTAGTTGCAAAAGTAGAGGTCTGCATGCAGGTTTAAGTTGGTTTCAAGGAGAAAATAATGAGAGCTGTGTCATTCTTAAAATAAATAAATAGACAATTGTATGACAGCTCGTGAATGACAGTCCCATCATCATCTACTCATCATTTAACCTTGCAACATTAGCATACACACAGAGAGTACAGACACATAAATGTACACATCAGAGGGAAGTCAAAATATGTTGAATGAGTTTTATGTAATTTATTATCCTGTATGTATTTCAGAGAAAAGAGAAATTGCTAAAAACAGGTGAATGTTTGAAGAACGTAAGATGAAACCTCAAAAGCACTACTTTATTAAAAGCTAAAAGACGATGACATTGATCTCAAGCTAAGAGCGCTAAATAAATAAATTTGTCACATCCATCCATTCATTTTCCTTCATTTATCTAAGGCTGGGTTGTGGAGGCAACAGGTCCAAGAGGAAAACCCAGACCTCCAGCTCTCCAGCTCCAGACGAGATGTGTTTTTTTATCCAGTAAGTTCTGATTCTGCCTCAAGGTCTCGTCCCAGTGGGAGATGCCTGGAAAACTTCCAAAGGGAGGCGTCCTGGAGGAATCAGATGTCAGAACCACCTCAGCTGACTCCTTTAGATGTGGAGGACCATCGGCTGTACTCAGAGCCCCCTCTGGATGATGGCGATCTGGCTCAGCCTTAACGAGGAAGCTTATTTCAGCCACTTATATCCAAATTCTTGTTCTTTTGGTTTTGATCCATATCCCATGACCATAGGTCAGAGTTGGAAAGTAGATTGATCAGTAAGCAGGGGCTTTACCTTTTGGCTCAGCTCCTTTACCACAACAAACTGGAGCAGCACCCTCATTACTGCAGACAAAACCCACAACTGTTGGTCCGTCTCTCACTCCAGACTACCATTACTCAAGACCTAGACATCCAGGATATTTAAACTCCTCAGCTTGAGACAGAGAGTCACTCCCAACGCAGATGGATCGCTCCACATTTTTCCGGTTGAGAACCTCAACCTTTGTGGGATGTCAGAACAAATTCCTGTTAGCATTTGTGGACTGAAGGGGACAGGAACTCCAATCGAAGGGATGGTTGGGTCAGGCAATGTGCAGGTGGATGAAGATGGTGGAGGAGCAGAACAAACTGACAGATGAAGATATTTTTTACTTTTAAGGTTTGTCTGCCTGACAGCATTGTCGGTCTTGAGGAAGATTTCATTCTAAAAATAATTTCTCCAACAATCTTCCTCTCAGCTTTGTTTAATCTTACCAATTTATTATTATAGTTTGAAAATTTCCATCAATGAGTACCAATGCCTGTAACCAACAGCTCCCTTTTTGTTCTGTATATCCTGAGAGCCTTAAGTAGGCAATATCCTCAGCTAGTCCCAATGGACTCTCTTATCTTTAATCCATATATTGCCTTTTCCATGCAGCAATTTCCCCAAACTTAGCCTGTCTCCCCCCTCAAGACTTATGAAAGTGAAGTTTTATTGGTTAGGGTCTCCTAGAAGTGGATTCAGAATTGTATGAGAGGAGAGGGAGAGAGGACATATACATTTATTTGAAGTACAGTGAGAAAAATGGGTTGCCTATTTAGCCGGTTTCATTTATTTTTTCTTTCAATCGTACCCAGCTTGGCTGTACTAAAACTGTTTGAGAAAAGGTCATAGTCTCGTCTCACTCGCCGCGTAGAGTCAATTTGTTCATTTGAAGCAGACTGAGAATTGTAACATTTGAAATGAGTGATTATGCTTCACCTAACACTTTAAAAGTAGTCATTAGTATGATTAAATACCACATGAAAACACAGAAAATGGTGAATATTGATTGCATCACTGCACCATATTCAAATAGTTAAATTGCCTGTGTGATATTTTTGTGCAAAGGCAGCAAGAATATAATTTGACTGACAGTTGGTTCTTGCCCAGCTGCGACAGGAAGAGGTTGTTAAATGCCAAAGGCGTGGTCGTATAAATAAATTATGGTTCCAGTCAGAATGAATATGAAATGTATTATGCATGGTTGAATCTCATTCATTTTGTGCATGTTTGAGTTTGATAAGTTCATGTAAATGAACAACATTGTCAACCACTGTAGGAGCGGCAAACCAACACTGCCATATTTCAGGAACTGACGACAAAAGGGCTGGGACAAAAAACTCACTAAACTTTACATTTGATTCTTATTTTAATCACTAGTTATAAAGCATAAAGCAGATTTTTTTCCTACAGTGGAGCTTCATTTTATTTATCCTGAAGCTGTTAAAGAAAAAAATCTAAATTATTACTAGCACTGATACTTCAGATTGTCTCGTTGGCATGCCATCAGTAGTGATGGCGG
Organism: Kryptolebias brasiliensis; assembly: GCA_028566095.1. NCBI lineage: Eukaryota > Metazoa > Chordata > Actinopteri > Cyprinodontiformes > Rivulidae > Kryptolebias > Kryptolebias brasiliensis. The sequence continues at coordinate 9,496,564 of JAOXNZ010000002.1, read as the reverse complement.
AGCAGATTGACTCAGCCCCGTGAGAGCGGTGCAAATTCCCTATAATCTGCAACGAGATGTCAGCATGTTATTGTTCTTCTAGTTTAAGCCTTGATTAGACAGCAGACTGAGGACATTTGTTGTGCACAGTGCCACAGATTACTGAAAGACACAGTGACGAAACAAAACAACCAACACAGCAGGCCATTTGTCCAAGAAGCGATGAAGGGGAGAAGTCTGTGGTGTAGAGGCGTCCTGCTGCGCAGTTGTGACAAAAACAGATAAAGAAAAAGCTTATGCATCAAGCGCATTCCCTTCCTTAATACAGAATGTTAATAAGATCAACAGAAATTACAGACTCAGCCACATAATGCACACACTAAAAGCAATATAAAAATAAATCATCAGATGCTGTGATTTAAAAACTGAAAAAAAATGCAAATAAACCACAATTAGTGAAGGTGTATGACCTGTGTGAGGATCTTGCTAACTTCCATCCAATTGTTGATTTTCTTTACCCACTTTTCTGTGCAGGGTCATTGGGAACAGGTGCCTATCTCCATCAGTGTTTGGGCGAGGGGCAGGCTACATCCTGGACAGGTCGCCAGCCCATCACAGGAACACATAGAGACGAACGAGACACACAACTGTTCACGCTCTCACTCACACCCGGTGACAATATAGAGTTACCACTCTATATAGTTATAGGTTTTGGTCTATGGGATGAAACCAGGGTACCTGGAGAAAACCCACACATGCACAGAGGAGAACATGTAAACTCCAAGCAAAAAAGGCCCAGGTTGTGAACTTGCAACCTTCTTGCTGTGAGACGACACCTCTAACCACTACACCACCTTGTTAAAATGCACTGTTTTCCATGCAGCAGAAAATGGATGGTTGGATAAATAGATAGATGGATGTTTTTTTGGGGTTTTTTGTCTTCTTTTTTTTGGCTAAACGCTTTTTTTTATCAGACTTCCTCTCATTAAAAAGGTCCATTTTGTGAGGATTTTATCAGCGGAATGCCAAAATTTTGTATAGCAAATTCCTTTGGGGTTTAAAGTTTTTTTTTAATTGTTTTTAGACATGATTGGATTCATGTGATCACCATATAGTAAAATGCTTTGTGTCAATCACAAAACAACAATCTGAGCAGCTTTGTGTTTGTGTTGCATTATATTCACCTAATGAAACACAGTGCTGGTGTTATGTTCACAGTGAAGGTGTGTAGAAGCAGTCTCTGCAGTGGAGTTTTATGGGTTACAATATTTAGTGTCTTTGCTCTGACTCTTAGCTCAGTAAAGTCATAAATTAATGTATGCTTCTTTACTTCTGTCATATTACATCTGTTAGGCATTTAACCTTATTAATAGTTGTCCATCCATTCATCTGTCCATCTTTCTATCCATCCATGGATGTAAACTGTAGGCTTAATAACTACAAACATGAGACTCAAGTGACCCTGAACTGTGTATATCTCAAAAAAAAATCTAGTTGAGGTGGTTGAATATTTTTGTGATTTTAAGGAAACATCAGCACGCCTGCAGGTATAGTGGGTTTTGAGATCTGTGCCTGAATCAACCAGAGCACATGTTACTGTCAGGTCTGAACAGGGCCTATGTGTGACGTAAAAATGGTATCTGACCAAGTCATTTTGATTTATATCACTAAAAAAAAGTTTTATTATCTAAAAGTGAAAAGCAAGAAGAGGAAAAAGCTTAGTTGCAACATGTTTTGGAGTCTATATGTCACCAAGGCAACTTAGACATTGATGTCCATTGTAAGCAACTTTTTTTTTTTATTTTTAAATTGTGCGTTTTTAGCCTAACCTGGTGTTTTCTTATCCTAACCTAACTATGGTATGAACTTAGGAGTTGTTATATTTTGATGATTAACTTGCACTTTATGATTGAAAGCGACATCTTGTGGTAAAATCCATTTGCCTCCCTCTCTTTGTGGCTTGTTAAATGAAACATTTCAGAACGATGTTTCCTTCAATGTGAAAACAATCACAAGAGTCATATTTGAGGGAGCAACAACATGATGTGATCATTTAATTCTGAGATGTGAAATGCCTCCTGCTGCCTTCCTTATAGCACCAGTTTAATACGACCCTTTGGGTCGTATTAAACAATATGAACAAATGAGCAATTAAGTTGAATGGATTGGAGTACTTGTTGGTGAAGGTATAGGTACGCTTTTTTATGAGTATGCTATGTGAGTCTGTGCCTGTAAGTGTGTTTCACTGCCCTGCATGAGTGTGTGTGTTTGTGCAAGTGCACCATGTGTGTTTTCCTCCTGTCTAGTGCTCTAATAGTGTGTCATCTGGATTAAGTGATATAAATGGATAGCTCTTCCTCCTGATGCACCATCCACCTGCAGGGCAAAATAGGTCCCTGGGGGAGACATTGTTGCAAGCTTTCCTTATTGCCCCCTTTTTCTGGAGTGTAATATTCCAGGACCCACTTCTTAAGTCACCAAGGATCAACAACAAGGAAGATGAGACAAATGAAGTGGCAGAAGCAATCAGAAACTGTGATGCTCATGCTGGCAGAGGACGTGAATCATAATATATGTCTAAGGAAAAAGGACAATAGCACAGAAAAGAAGCAGATACATAATTTACGAGTAAAGTCTGGTTATTTTCCCTTAATTAGTTAAAGAAAACAGTGCATCAAACACAACATCTTTTATTTATTGATTTTTCTGTCCACTTATATGACTGCACCATACACTATTCATTTAAAAAGACTCACATTGTCTGTTTGTCAGTTTTTCTATTGATTCAGGAATCTTAAAAATGCTAATATTGACCTGTTGGAACTGTTGGCCGAAGACCTGGAATGAGGTGAAAGTATGACTCTTCAAGCATAAACTTCAAAGTGCAATATATGTTGCACTGGAGTACCAGCATCTCTGACCAAAATAACTGAAACAAAACCAAAGGAAAACCCTTCTTTCTGAGAAAATATGATTCATTTAAACTGCATCTTTGAGACATAAAACGGTAGTAAGATAGCAAATTGTAGATGGCTGCCAGTGGGTGACCACTTTAGCCTTTACATTGCTCACCTGATAAACAAAGAACAGAGAAGCTTTGGTTACGACACACACCTTTCTGTTGAATTTCTGGTCCACCACAAATGTATTCACAAGGCAAATTGAGGACGAAAATTTAAACAGGTTGTCTCGTTTGTCTCTATGTGGCCCTGCGATGGACTTGCGACCTGTCCAGGGTGTCCCCCGCCTCTCGCACAGT
>JAOXNZ010000002.1:9442234-9459581 GCA_028566095.1 Kryptolebias brasiliensis | reverse complement strand
CATGTATACATATAATTCAACAATAATTGAACTCCTTTTTACTTTTCAGTTGGATTCATCTGTTACTATTTTTGCTCATTTTCATTCCCATTGGCAGGTTTTAAGTGTTATAAAGTGAAGGAGAGCGTGTTTTATAATGATTCTCGGCTTTTCTCTCTGAGTGAAAACAGTCCTTACTGTTTCCTGCCTTTCTATATAGAAACTTTGAGGATATAATTAATTGCTGTTTTTTTTACTTTTGACAACAGGGAAGTGGAAACTTCTCTTGTTTTAGTTTCCTTACCTCATACTTCCTCCAGTCTCACCTAGGCTTTGACTAAAACACAATAAATCAGTTTTGTGTTTGTCAACCTGAGACAACTGCAGGGTTTGCCTTTTGTTCATCTCAAACAACATGTTATGTGGCTTTATTCTAGTTTTCTCTCTTTGTGGGAGCATGGGTACGTATGATTCTAATATAAGTTGAACTAAAATAGAAAGAATTTAAGAATAAGTTGCACTGTTGTGTATTTTAATCTCTTACCTTTTTTATATTTTCAGTTAAATGCGCTTCAACTACCATGGGATTCACCACACATTTCACAGCAATGCCTACTGTTTCTTCTACCACAGAAGGTATGAGAGATGGTGTTTCTTTCACCAAAATTAAAACAAAATGTAAAATTATTACTATGATAGGAAGCTAGCAGCTCGACAGGCTTAAAGGGACAGTGTTTTGTGCTGAATACTATTTCCAGTCACGTAGCTGACTGAAGATCATAAGACAAATATTTAGAAACAATTCAGATTTAGATTGGTCAGTATTTTAGTTTACAACATCTGTACAGATGTAGGATAACAGGGAGTTAACATCTGCAAGCCATGTCTGTCTTATCTGTTTAATGGAACTTTGTGGTTCTTTTATAAGGTGGGCATGTGCTGTATGACAGCCCAATTTGGTGACTGTTCTTTTCCTTTTTTCTACTTTGTTCTCATTCTAAATAGTTAGGAGTAAAAGTTAAGACACATGGTTAAGTTTACTTGGTTAGGGTTAAAATAGGTTATGAGTTACACATTTTATTACTCATGTGATTTCTCTTCCACATTAAAAAAACAACGGCCTGGAGATATTTTCTCAGCTTGCAGTTTCTAACGATGGATTGTCAAACAAAGTTATGTTTGACATTTTTATTTTTTGGTGAGATTGTGCTCACTACATGAAATGCCATCGGATATTCCATATTATTAGAAGGACCAGAGAAAAGTGTTACTATACATCTTTAGCTTGTTCTCCTTGTTAAACTGTGAGGATCGTTCAGAAATGATCATTTCCTAACCCTTTCAAATTTTGCTTTCTAAATCTTGAAAACAAAAATCATTACTTTGCAGCTATTGTGAGTCCAAAAGGTAAAACTCTGTCCCACTTAGAGCACAGCAGTCCCTCAGCGAGAGCGCAAAAGATTTGGCCCCTCCTGATAGGGCCTGTGTTTCTCTGAAAACATTACTTATATATTTTATATATTTTTCTATTTTCCATTGGTCACACATACAGTAAAATCCTCTAAAAACATTAAAGTACCTAAAAGTAAAATAAGAAAGTCCTAAAACATTGTGTCACATTCTAATCTGGTTCGTCTTTGGGTAATAAAACCCCTTCCAACCAAGATCTTGGACAAACTGATAAACCTGGAGACTACAAAGTGGTAGTTTAACCAACTCATATTGCAACAAGTGATTCAAGGTCACTGTTGTGTCTTTAAAAATGCTATACATATTTTTAAATGGTCTCTAAAGGATTTAATGTTTTTTTATCTACTGTATTAGTTTTGTCTCTTTCCACCACAACAGGAATGCCACTTGCCCTGGAGATTGTGGCCACACCAGACTATCCAGTTGCTGCAGGTGAAGAAGTCCACCTAAACTGCAACTCTACCCCCATCTCCATGCCCATCACCTGGTCTTGGCTACACCTGCAGGACAAAAGCTGGAAAGTGGTGGGCTATGAGAAGGAACTGACCCTCACCAAGCCAGAAGAATCTGGGATGTACAGATGTCAGGCTGTGACTCATCTGAATCAGAAGAGCGAGAGCCAAAACCACACCATCTATATTGTCTTCTTTCAAGCAACAGGTTGGCCTATGTTTGGATTTTTCTGGGTGTTTATCGGGCATCTTTTTAGGTTTTCGTGATAAAGTTTGTATTTTCTGATTCCATTAATTGGGACAATAACTGTACCTAATCAGGCTGCTAATGATCATGAGTAGTTTTTGCTGTGACAATACAACTAAGGTCCTTTGTTTCATCTTATGTGCTGTTTTCCCAATTACTATTAGTTGGGGAGAATTTAGGAAAAGCTGCCTTTGCTCTATCTACCCTGTCCTTGGTTGCCATCATTGCTGGTTTGCTTTGGTTTGGTTCGCAAAGATGTGGAGACAAACCAACCACCCTCAGCACTTCAAATAAAAGTAAAAATCAACAGTGAACACCTCCAGTTGAATCAAAATATAACTAAAACTAGCTGTGGATCATTATAATGTCTGCTTTCTCTTTAAGGTGTTCCTGGACCTGAAGTGGCACCAAAGTAAGTCCTGATTTTATTTTTACACAGTGACTTATCTAACGCCCATGGTTGTACATATGTACGTAATGACCATTTCTTTCTTCACCAGGAGTTGTCCACCACAGGCTGACTATGACAGAGATATGTACATGAATTACACAAATATGAACCAATCCTACACAGACCTGGATCCTGCCAATATGACTGGGGATAATTTGTACTCATCTCTGTCATGAATGATGAGTCAGGGTGGAATAAAGGCTGAGCTTGCTTTATTCTGCAGCTGACTAAGGTCACATACGATGTGCACATAGTACACACCTCTCTGCAGCTGCGTTGAATTTCCTGCTACCATCGTTTGTGATACATTAGATCTACTTTCACATCTCTTTTTTTATGTCAGTATGTTAAATACCATCAGCTGTGAGCTTGTAGGTGAAATGTTACTAAGATTTAAGCAGATAATCTGTCTCCCAGCTGCCTTTTGCTTGGTAATGAGTTGAAAACATATTTTTCATGTATTTCAATCACAAGCAAATCATACAAAAAAATAAAGATTTTAAGTTCCACTTTTTAAAAAAAAAAAAAAAAGATCAGTTTACCACTGGATAAACCTTTCAGTACAAGTTAACAAAGCTGCTTTATTGATCACAAAAGAAAGAAAAATAAAAGCTCTAAGTTTGAATAAAAGTCTTGAACAACACAAAAAGCTGAAATTCAATTCCTGCAATTGATTGTAGGATTTTTACAATAGGATATGTAAATGTAAAGTGTCCATACTAAATGGTAGAGGTGTAACGGAGCATAGAAACACAGTTCATTATGTGGTTTTTGTTTTTGCTTTTAGGTCACGGTTAGGTACAGGTTTGGTTCAAAAGAAAAAGAAAGAAATGCCATGTGCTGTGTGGTTACTTTTCACTTATTTGAAATAAACAAAGGCTTTAAGATCAGCAATGAGGAACTTGTCAATTAATATCTTTGCTATACAATTACATTAAAAAACAAAAAAAAACATTTTATGGACTTTTTCTTTTAATATGAACTGTAAAATGCGTCCTACAGGCCATGTGTTGAATAAGATGTTTGATAAACTACAAAACTGTAAAATAAAATGATCACCTATGAGTATAGATGCAATCCTTATGGAACCCAGACGTGACATGTCAGCACGAATACACGCACCGTTACAATCTTTTCAATAACAATGAGGAAACATAACTCAAGCGTTGTTATTTCTTCTTCTAGGTGTTGCAATCCAGGGGATCCCTTGTACAGGAAAGGTTTTAAACTTCTCAATCACATGATAACCACTTTTTTAATCATATTTAGCATATTAACCATGTTTTCAATTTGTCTCTGCTCACACCAGTGTGAAAACCTCACATCACAGCTCTGAATCAGTAAAAGTCATCATGTAAACTTTTGGAAGAAATCTTTGTATTTTTTTTGTTTTTTATTTTAGTTATAATACCTTTGGTTATTGGGTTCTCTGAAAGTTGAGTGCACTTCCCCCAAAAGTGAGATGCTGAGAGAGAGTTGAAAGCAAACTTCTGCTTTTCAGTGCTCACAGGAAGGGTAGAAACAATGATGCAATTCACACCACAGCTTGGACAAATGACTCATTCAAATAACAGGTGGGGCCACATTAAAGTGTTTTTAAAGAGCTGGTAAGAAGTTCCTCTCGCATTATATCATAAAAATAGAGATATAACAAAACTTTTTTCATGTGATTATTAATACAAACTAAATATTTTTAGCAACAGTTTTGGTGGTGCAATGTTTCTCACACTAACAATTGCTCTGTCGGATAGGAGTTAACCTCACATTTCATGGCAACGCCACACCTTCCCAAAAAGGAATTTGGTTATCATTCCTTTCATAATACTGTGGTTTGGTTAAATGCCTCGAGACCGCATGGGAGAAACTTGTCATGAGCTGCTCCTGTAATTGAGAACCAAAGTGCAATCAGCTGTGGCTAACCGCTGTAGGACAATGAGGAAGTTACCTTCACAGCGTTTATCAGGGAAAATGGAAGCAGAAGAAGAAAAAGCAAGTTTCTGGTCTGGAGTGATGCTGTTGGGAACTTGAGCCCCACATTTCACAAGGGGAACCCCCGAGCTTTACAATGATGTCACACAGTCTTCAAGGAGTTTTCCATCCAGACAGCAAGATGCTGCCTGCGCTGGTCTGACAGCAGGTACTCAGTCAGTCACCAGAGTCTGGGTTGTCATTTTCACCAGGAGCTAAACTAACCACATCCAAACGTTCTTGTCCTTTGGGAAGCTGAAGAATGACAGCTGTTGTAGTTTTAGGTCAGTTTACACAATTAATTGCAACCATTTCACCTGCACACTATTCTTAATTGCTTTTTACTGCCTTAAATACTCACAGAAAATGCAGACGAGCGTTACAACCCAACATGCAGACTCATAGCTTTGAGGAAAAAACTAATTTATTTTAAATAGAACGACAAAACAAACAAAAAAAAGGCTGACGTGGCAGCAAAACTAAACTAACAAAAAACTCACAGAAGAAGTGGGGAAAAAAAACAAGGAGTAAAAACACTGAAACACGGATACCGAACGCAGAAGGAATGAACCAGCGAGTAGTAGAAGAAAAAGAACCGATTATAAAGGCAGAAGCTGATGAGGAAGTGGACACAGGTGACTGATTAGTAAATCGGGACAGGTGAAGGTGGGCGTGGCCAGCTGACTGAGGAAAACTGAGCTGAGCGCAGGTGAATTGAATAGTGACAGGGGACACAGAAAGCAAAACTACACATAAATTAATATTAAACTAAACACAGGGTAAACAAGGAAGAAAACAGAATAACAGAAACATAAAACAACAATGAACCTAAATCAAAATAAACTCAAAAATACTCAAATCTATGACAGAAGAGACCCTAGTAATTTTTTTGATCTTTGATTCTTAATTTTAAATTAGTGTAAATTTTAAAACAAGCACCTTTTATGACTCTTTTGATCGAAACACTTTTAACATTTTTCACAATAGTTTTTATGAGCGTCATCTAGTACAACATATTCTTTCATTTTGTACTGGGTTACAGAAATTAAAGGTTTCTTGGTAAAACTTTATTGAACCTGTGCCTATTCTTAAGAAACAAGAGAAAGAAAAAACTATAAAAAAAACGTCATCTTAAGTTGGTCCATCTGTGGAGCCTGTAGGCTATACGACTAGTAACCCTGCTCAAACAGTTTTATCTGTCATATCTAGATATTCCAGTTAGAAACAGACATGATCAAGAATGTAATCATGACCTGAATTAAATCTAGGTTGGCAGAAATATTCAGTGTATCATTTCAAGTAAATCGGCAAACCTCTTCCAGTTTGTGGCATAAATATCTGATAAAAATTCAAATGAAAACTCCATCTTAAGTTCATATCAACTACTTCTTATTCCTGCCCGTCTCTCTAATCCCTGTTGCTGTAGTAGCCCAGTCATCTGGAAGCTCTTTCTTACCACCCAACGCCTTTAACAGCTCCTTTCTGAACTCCTCACAACATTCTTCCTTCCTCAACTTTCACCATTTGGTCCTCTTCTCTGCCTTTACTCTTTACCTCTTCTTCACCACAACAGTCATCCTACACACCACCATCTTTGATTACTTTAGCGATGGTCAATACTAAAAACACAGAAATATCAAAAGCATTACCGTTAACAGACATTATTTATTTATATATATATAAAATACGGGAACTGGATTTAAACTGCAACAGAATACAAGCCTGTAATAGTTCACAGAGGCATGTTGTGCCAGATAAACATATATTGGAAATCTTTCAGTTACTCCTCGTTGGGCTGTTGGAGTCTCTGGCTCTGATTTCTGCTGTCCATTGAAATCTGTGTGTTGGTCGTTTGGGAGCAAGCCTCCCCCCTTGAGAACTTTTTAAAGTGGTGTACGATAAACCTCCTGAACTTCCTTGTAGCAAAGAAATAAACCACGGGATCCAAAATGCAGTTGAGGCCCATAAAGACCAAAGTTATTTGATGTGCATCGCTTAGCATTTGACGGGTGTCCTGGTGCCAGCCTACGTGGCCCCAGCCCTCTGTGATCTGCAGCACTGCCAGCGCCCAGGGGCCTTGAACAATATGGTGAGGCAGAAAACACAAAACAAATACACCCACTACTGCCAAGAGCATCTGCAGAGCTCTCCGTTTTACCCCTCTGGGCCTTTTAGATGAAGACATGGTCCTGTTGGACTTTTTGGAAATGATTGTGTCTGTGCGAAAATTTGTCTTTGGAGTATGTTGGGAAAGTAAGACTCGAGCGATGAGAAAGTTGCACACAACAACAAGGAAAAAGACAAGAAAAAACATTGCAATTATTAGGAAATGCGTAACAGCTACTTTCCTCTTTTCGTAATTAGTTTCGTTTTGGTACCCTTCAAAGCATCGAGTTTTGCCTGATTCTGTGTGGGTTCCCGGGCTTGTCATGTACGGAATGGCCATGGCTACGGTGAACAACCAGATAAGAACGGACACGATGATCCCGCGACGCCTGTGGTCCGAGGAGGCTGCGTCCAGAGGCTGAGTGACCGCCCAGTATCGGTTGAGGCTGATGGCTCCGAGGAAGAGAATGGAACCGTAGGTGTTGATGAAAAAAAGCGAGCCTGTCAGTTGGCACATGAAGTCTCTGAAGATCCAGTCACCCCTACGACTGTAGTAACTGATCCAGAAGGGAAGGGCGCACACAAAAAGCAGGTCGGCAACAGTCAGGTTGGTCATGTAGATCCGGATTTCCCCCATGGCCTTCGCTTGTCGGAGGCACCGCAGAACGAACAGCACATAGATGTTGGCGATAAAGCCCACAATGAAGAAGATGCTGTAGGAAATGGGGAAGAGCAAGTAGCGAAACTCAGAGTCCAGAAAGTCGGTAGAGTTCTCGACAGGATTCTTCAAATGCTCCGTTACTTGTGCCTGCAGAAGAGAAAAAGAGAGAAAAATCAGTATGGTATCCAACCACAACAGCGCTTTCAGCTTTGGAAAAAAAAAAAGAGAAAAAGGGCAACAGAGGGCTTAGATCAGGATGTGAAAGTCTGCTGAATTAACAAATTCTGTCTGTCTCAAGGAAGTCTTTGCAGAGTTCTTATAAAACACTTTTCAGGTCGCAGTTGACTATCTTGAAATCTTAGACCTAGAACAGAAAACAAATCTGTTGTTTAAGGCTGAAAATGTGCGTAATGGTGGTGTAATTAAAAAAACATCCGTTATTTTAAATGAATTTTAGTGCAAGAAGAAGAAAACAACTCAATGTCACCTGTCCTGTTCCCCTTTTCACCACTTTTTTATTTATATTTATAAATGTTCTTATGACTCCCTTTTTTTATTTCTTTCCTCGTTCATCTCCTCTTTCTTACCTTCCATACCCCCTCCACCCGTGAACTTCTTCTTGTTTTTGTCATTTAAAGAAGCCGTATTTTGTGACGTCTTGATATGTTGGTGTGTAAATTACAACCAAAGACCTGGCAAGAGTTCGCCTGTTACTATGACTAGCAGCATGTAGGGTTAGTTTTTTCCATCTTACTTAGCAAACCATTAAAATAGGTCTTCCTGTTTGTCACATTTTATTGTTTTTACTTGCAAGATTACTGGAACTGAAACTCAGAGACAAAGGTGTTATATTAAGAGGGCACGAGTGTTGACTTAAACTGATGCCTTCGCTTCTCTCTGCCCTAAATTTGACTCACCGCAAAGCTATGAAAATATCAGAGGACTGCGGTTGTTGCTAAAACTTATAGACAAGGGGAAATTTATAGATGATAAATTCAATTCAAATTTTGAAATCAAAGGGAGATGTACCGCACAAGCAACAGTGCATCACTGTGGGTTCACGCTTTCTGTGGAACCTGTGACACTTTCTCCATCCCTGTGTTTTGGGAGTAGGGTTGCTCTATTTAAACTTTTCAGTAAACCACATACAAGTTGAAGTTTGTCATCATCCAAAAATGAATAAAAGAAGGCTGAAACATGTAATCGCAGGGGTGTCGAACTCCAGGCCTCAAGGGCCGCTGTCCTGGAAGTTTTAGGTTTTTCTGCTGCAACACGCCTGATTCAAATGGTTTAATTACCTCCTCTCCAAATTACCAAGTTTTCCAGAAGCACGTGCATAAGTCCTTCGTCTAAACCAGGTGTTTTAAAGCAAGAACACATCTAAAACATGCAGGAGATCGGCCCCCGAGGTACGGAGTTTGACACGTGATGTAATGGATGTTTGAATTTCTTAAAACATTCAGGTGAAAGCATTGGTTAAATTTATGGCCCATTGCAAAATTCTCATACATTACTCCAAATAATAATTTCAGTATAATCAGTGTTAATTCTAATCTAGTCTCACTAGTCTAAAATTTGTTATCTATCATCCACTAAACGTAGAAGAAATAAAACAAATCATTACTGATCATATTAAGTTTTCCAAACTTGACATCTATTCATTTCTTTATTTTCGCCCAATTTGGTCTCTGGAGAATATTTCAAGAAAGTTATGAAAATGTTTTTTATTGAAAGTTTATAACAGACAGGTGTGGCAGCAGAAAAGATAAGGGAGACGGGAAAGAAGCAGCTTGTAGATTTTTATCAGTTTATTACATAAAACGTCTCAGGAATGAGATTTGGAACAAACTCATCCCTGGGATTTTTAACATTTCAACAAGACGGGATTTCCAGTCTCACTTTATTGTCTTCCCTAGAAATGTATTTATTCATTCCATGACAACTGGAAGAATACAAGGATATTGCATTCATCTTATTATTTTTGAGCTTTTTACTGGCTGTTTAGTTACTTTTATCATAAATGATTCATTTAGAACAATTAGTTATGCTGCCAACCTTTCGTAAAGCTTTTTTTGGTAGTTAAAGAATGAGGTTGCCTTCTTTTAATTTGTGTTGAGGTGATGAAACTGGCATCCTGGTAAAAAAGAATGACATTTTACGCTTCCTCAGAATTGCTGTTTGTTATTTAGTCTTTTTTTGGGTTTAGCTTTTTGGACAAGGTTTTGATTCCTATTTTTAAAATGTCAGGTTTAAAACCCAAATTTGAAAACAACATTAAATGTGATGCGAGCATGAAACTAACCCTCCTACGCAAATAACTTACTTTCAGTGTTAATATGCAATTTAAAAAAGGAAATTCAAACCCATCTCTCCATATAAAAATCTTATAAAATGATGTTTCTCTGTGTTTCATGCTGCTTTTTTAACTGTTTACCCTAAAACTGGGCTTTCATAACCCTCAGTAACTGATTGTCAACACATTTTCAACAATTCTGGTCAAAGCATGATCATTTAGAAAAGACTACGAGATGCTCTGTTGCTGCCTAACAAAACAATTATTGGTGATAAATAATATGCCGTCCTTTACAGAGAATAGACTGTTAACTGGTTTTAATAAACAGCACTTAAATGATTTATTATTAGATAAGGCATTTTACTAGCCTTGATTCTGTTGTATGGTAAGTTGTAAAAGCTGTAAAAGGTAAATATATTTGTAGTAAAAAGGAGAAAAAATCCATCATATATGAAACAACTTTTTTTCATTTCATCCTTTCAGAAAAATTACTAAAAGACAAAGAAAAACTGAGCAAGCCAGCTGTGCACTTACCATCTTCTGCGTTGTTCTGTTCCTCAGTTGAACTGTTTTAACTAGCTGCACCCGAAGTGCGCCTCTTCCAAGCCGTGTCTGGCTGTGAGTGTGAGAGCGTGTGTGAGCTTGCAAAGGAGGAAATGAAGGAGGCATCAAGAAGAAAAAAAAAGAAAAAAAACCCCCTGCATGACGCAAGACGCAGATTCGCCTCTGTATTCTCACATGATTGCAAGTGTCATCCAAAGCAAAACTACATCACCTACCTTGGCGCAATTTGGGAATTTTTGCACATGGTTTTTATTTCTCTCTTCCTGGAAGATATAAACTTATTGTGCTGGGAAAAGGAGCCTAATTCAAGTAAATAAATAAACAAGTAAAAAGGAAAGAAAAAGTAAGGCACTATTCCAGAGCTGGACATCAGATTGCGGTAATGGACTGATGGATAAACAAATGAGCTAAACACTGTTGACACTAAAAAGCACAGAATGAAGGACAACGTCCATTTACACCAAATTAAAATGAACTTCATTCTAAACGTCTGATTGTTTAGTTTCCATTTCTCCTTTTTATTTCTAAATAAGTCTCTGTCTCATCGGACTCACAATTGCCAGGCTCACAGACTGGGTACTGAAGCACAGAGAACAACAATAAATGAGCAAGAAAACTGATTCTTTAATGGTACTGAACTTTAAAAACTCACGAGGCATGCATGTTACCCAATAGGGTGTAGCCATTGCAGCAGTCTGACTGTGGCAGATTTACGATCTGAAACGTACTGCAGATACAAGAAGACAGAAGATGTGTCAGACTGCAGCCCACGAGCCAGGATACCACAACCGTGACACACACTGGGAAATGAGAAACAGAAATCATAATATTGGCCTAGTATTCCTTGAAGGAATGCATGCCAGAGTTTTATCAGACGTTGTCTTATGATGAGAAATGTTTTGGTCAAACCTTGTATCTCCTGTGATATCTCACAATATTTGAGCTTAAAGTATGTGTTGTGAATGAGTCTCAGCTACTACCACACCAAGCCTTAGCTCAGGATCTGTGAAACTGACCCACTTTTAGCCATTTTTGAGATTGGCTAAGGTCGACTAGCTGCCATCTAATTTGGGTTGACTCCAAAAACTAATGAGTCGTATATGTGCATCTAATGATTACTTTCTAAGAATTTAATTGAAATCCATCCAGTAATAATTAAATGTACATCTACAATTGAGTAGAATGGAGTCAACCCCATTCAAGATGGCTGCGACATCTAAGCAACCTTAGCAAACACAAAAATGGCTGCAACTCTGTCAGGTACGGTGGTGAGAGAGGCGAACCCAATACACAGACTCATCGTAAATTAAAGAAAGAACTAATTTATTAAACTATAAATATAAACAAAACAAAAGGCTGACGTGGCAGCAAAACTTAAACAGAACTAAATAACAACAACTTACATGAGACACGAAGCACGACACGAGGGAAACCAGACAGCACATCGGAGCGACAACAAGCGATAAACAATGAACCAGTGTTTTAAAGACAGGGGGAAATTAGTGGAAGTGGTGAAGTGATTACAGAACTTGTGGCAGGTGTAGATGGGCATGGCAGGCAGACAAGTGAAAGACTGAGGTGAAGTGAACAGTGACAGACAGAGGCATGGGACAAAAACAAAGACACTAAATGAACCCAGAACCTGACAAACTCAGTCATACTTGGAGCTCTACATATCAGAAAGATCTTGCAATATCGCATTAGATCACCTTCTATTCATAAGGTCTGACCAAATCTAACTTTATGGGGTATCTGCTAATTTCAGCACTCACCACAAGACCTCAAAAGAGGAAGGTGGTTTCTCTAAAGACGTTTGTATGTACACTAACTGCGGTGGATGTGGTATAGAACAAAAACAGAACGTATACTTAAAATGATGTATTTTCTTGCTATACAGCTAATTATAAAACAAAGGCTTTGTGTTCGTACATTATCCAGACTCTTGTCTGTGGTTGTTTGTACAACTGCCATGGCTCAGTAGCAGGTTATGTATTATAACCACACGGGGGAGGCAGAGACTAGATTTTAAGCAGGCGAACAGTTTCGTTCAGGCTTTATACCAGTTTGGTCTGTGTGAACTGCCTGAACCAACCGCTCTCGCTGCCGAAAGCAGCAGCATTCCCCCTTCTGTGGTGAATGTTTACTTCCAGCTTCTTTATATATAAGTTCACAACACAGCACATCCCCCACTCCCTGGTGCCACAGCATAATTCCTGGATTAAGGTTAACGAGCCTCCCCAACCTTATTGCTGTTATTATGGCTTGGCAGTGGAACATGACAGCAGAGCCTTTTTTTGGTGGTGGTTTGCCCTGCATGACTGCCAGGCATGCTGAGCCATTACTGGGTATACAGGCCTGCACTATAAAATCTTTTTTTTTTTTTTCACATGCAACTCATGGTTTGGGTGTGGATTTGAAACATTCCTTGGTAAGTTGCTGAGATTTGTCTTGGTCATGAAATGGAGAGTAGCTGATGTGAGATGTGGTTTTGCACACATCAGCCTGCGTGGGCCTTCCTGTGCGGTGTTTGCATGTTGCCCCAGGTGCCTGTGTGGGTTTTTTCTTGGTGCTCTGGTTTCCTCCTGCCCTCCAAAGACATGTAGGATAGGTCAGAGGCAACTGAAATTGCTCATTATGATGAATTATGGTGAATGGTCTGTATGGGCGTATACGTTGCCTCTCGTTGTCAATTGCCATTGGCTCTCTGGGACCTTGGCACAAACTAACAGAAAATATGAGGTAAACACGTCACACAGCAGTGTATCAGCAGCAACTACACATTTATTGGTAATGTTAGTTAATAATTTCACAAAAAAATGATCAAAAAGTTCTTCTTTATGGAGCCATTATGAACAATATGAGTTCTTCTGACTTGAAAACAGAACATGCCTTGAAATAAATTGATAAAATATCTACTAATGTAAAGCCAGGAAATGTTCTGATTCAACCTTCATGTGTTTTAGAAGTTGTGAAATAAATTGTTAAATGCTGTATAAATAATTATGGATAATGTAACTCACAGATTCAGATCTTTTGAAGTGGGGTTCTGTGAAAAGGTTATGATCAATCTAGCTCTTCGAACAACCTCAATTTGAAGAAATAGAGTTGAATTCTGACCAGATTGATGAGCTAACTGGTCCCAGCTCCTTTACTTTTGAAGTCAGAACTTGGATCTGGGACTGACGTCAGACCCGACCTAACCGTGTTCCAGTTCCAAGTTGGAAAACCAGTGGGATTTGCCAATTGTTGTACTCAGTGACCAGGCTAACTACCATTAGCAACAACCAACAAACAATGGATTTCTTCACATTCTGTGCATTCAGACATTGTGCCAACATGTTCACTCATAGTTGTTAAAGAGAACTATGTGTGTGACTGGATTAGTGAGATACAAACTGACAGAAGTAAAACTAAAATATTTTTTAATTACTGCATGTTTATTTCATGCACAAAGCAGCCAAAATGGACTTTGAGGTCGAGGCCAGTCAGAACTTTACAACTTTCCAAGTTAAAATTCCAATTTGGGAACAGGGGGCACATCTGATTTGTTTTTTACCGGAAATTCTGACTTCCAATTACATCTGTAACACAGCACAAAACCAAAGTGGAACAGTCAAACAGTTCCAATATCAAAAAATGTCACAATGATTTATGCAAATCTTTTCTTTTTTCCCAAACTGAGAGCTATCTTCAGCAGGTAGGATCTTAATTGCTCATAACTTTTCCACAGAATCTTCAAAAAATCCAAACTATTCCTTTAAGACTCTCATTTGGCTTCACCCTGCAAACCTTTTTTATTGTTTCTCAAATGCGTGGCCTCTGCACAGTACAGGAAAGAAGACTAATCAGATGCAGGTCCGCGTCGGATTGCTGATGTTCTGCACTGCTGCTTAGGTTCATCCAAGGAATCCTTCCTCTTGAGGAGTGGTTGTACAGGTGTGCAGAGACAGAAAGAGGGAATACTGCCAGGATTTCCATGGTTTTTATGGGCTGGAAAGGGTTAAAAGGTAGTTACAGGCAAGAGTGATGTGAGGACACAGGAAGGAAGTAAGCCACCTTCTTCTCCTGTTATCACCTTTTTACAGTTGCACCTTCACCTCATCATGACCTTGAGACACATCGTCTCTTGCAAATTTGAAACACCCGAGCATTTATACACTCAGGCTGTACGCTCAGGCTGTTTCAGGAGGGAAGAATGTTTAAAAAATGAGGTGAAGAAATGAGAAAAAGTCCATGTTCTGCCTGGCGGAGGGTTCTCATTTGAGACTGTAGGTCTCTCTCAGGCAGATTTACTGCATGCCAGAGGCTGAGAGTTGAGGAATGTCCCCCTGTAGTGCGAATGAGAGGGCCATGGGAGGGTGAGCTAGACAGGCCAAGGCATCTGTACTTCTAGATGATATAGGACGTGACAGTAAGTCAGGACTTTCAAAGGATTTGGAGCTCTCTCGTCCATCTCATGGGACATTCTGCTTCCAAATTAAGACATAACAACCTTAAATATCCAAACCTCTTAAGCTGCTGGAATCCAGCTATTATTGTTTTAATTGGAAAAGATGACTGAGATTCACATGATGCCATCAGACAAAAGAGGCTGCTTTTCTCAAAATGCTCCCCTACAGCCAGCAGGAGGCCGATGCCTTTGGATAAACCCATGTTTCCAGACACAACAAGCTGCCGCACATTTTGATCGACCAGAGTTACATCTGTTTAAATACTGGCCCATAACCTGCTCTGTGAGGACAGTGAATTATGCATGTTAATCCTGATCCCCACTGTGGCAAGAACGGAAAAGCTCCAGCATAATCCATATCGTGGCTGGAAATCCTTCCAACTTGCTCAGATTTTATTTCTTATTATGTAGCCAAATCAAAAAATATCACGTGACTATTGACCCAAGCCCTACCCTGTCTTGCAAATTTAGTAATTAATCTGTGATTAATAAATATTATCTGCAGTTGCAGCTACTGGATAAAATACTAAAAACTGGTAAATTGCAGACAGCTAACAAAACCTCAGGATTCTGCTTGAATGTCAATTGTTTTTGATTAATTTGCGTCGTGCCCTTCATCCACGGCTTCTTACCAGAACAAACAAGTTCCTTGTTGGTGGAGGATGTTTGTGATTAGGAAGGATGTTGGCCAGAAACCTGTTCTTCCTGAATCAGCTGCTCTGTGTATGCTGCAGCATGGAGTATGGTAGATTACATTCCCTGAAAACCCCTGACCTTCTGCAGTAACGGTGGCGTGGATTTAAACCATTTGATGAATTAAGGCGAATTCCCAAAACGAAAGAAACTGGTCTGAGCATGAGCCAAACCACTTATGATGGATAAAACATGACATGTACACGTCCTTATAAAACAGGCTTTTTCCATGCCTGCCTTTACACACACACACAAGTCCTTTTCTTGTTTCTACTGCCTTCATAGATTATTTGCACTTTTATTCATTATAAATCATCGCTTGTTTTAATGTGTAAAGCAGAATCAAAGCCCTGGAAATAGAACGGTATTTTTATTTCTCACACTGCATTTGTCTCTGAGGAATCATCGTAGGAACAAAACCACTGATTTGAAAATAGTTTATCAGAAAATGTACATAGTAGGTCATACATATTTCCGTATGCCTGCGCTTGGCTTTGCTGCTGTGGCATTTAGCTGTCTGAGCATGCCTGATTATGCCTTCGACTTGCAGCTGCGTCTGTGAAAGGATTAAATTCCTCTTTGATGACTTTTGGTATCTTTTCTCAGCTAGAGAGGATGACAACATTATTTATACCTCACTTAGCCCTTTTTATGTCTTGTGATATGAACAGAACAGTATGTCCCTTAAAAGGGAGGCATGTTAAAAACGTGAGAAACAATGCAGTAAAGTGAACATGAGCTTTTAATATCCATTAGTTGTGTTTTTTAGCCTTAAATTAACAAGGAGAGCATCAGTGTGTTGATTATGTTTCTTTGGAAAGCGTATAGATCATGATTGTTGTCACACTAATTATATTTATTGTTTGCAAAAGGGCGTTTGTTTATCTGCCTTGTTAGCAAAATATCTCATGAACCTGTGAACAAATTTAATGAAACTCACAGAAGTAATCATAGGAGGCACTTCTACACCTGATTAATATTGGAGGCCACAGCCAACTGACAGTAGAGAACAAACATGGCTCTAACTCCATTGGTTTTAAAGATATTAAGCTAAAATTTGGTGTGGTAGTAGCTGAGCATCATCTTCAACACATACTCTAAACACTAAACATTATGAAAGATCTTTGCTTAACGTCTTAGCATTAACCCTAACCCAACCCAATTCAAGTTAAATGACCTTAGCCAACACAAAAATGTGTATAACTTTGTAAAATTTTCAGATTTTCACCTAAATTTGAGTGTAGTAGAACCTGAGAGTCATCCTCAACACATACATCATCTCATGAGATGTCATACTTTATGAGATTGGGTATAACATTATTTTCTTGGCTAAAACAACGACTATAACGCCTTCATTTACCATTCATTATAAGATAATGAATGAATGATAGGCATCCCTTCAAGGAAAGCTGTTCCTTTTATTATTTGATAAGATTTCACCTACTTGGCTGCTTATCACATTCCCAGATATTGGAGAGGTATCTACAGGTACATTTCAATAAATTAGAATATCATTGAAAAGTTAGTTTATTTCAGTAACTCAACTCAAAAAGTGAAACTCATTTATTATATAGAATCATTTCACCCAGAGTGATATATTTCAAAAGTTCATTTCTGTTAATTTAGCTGATTATGGCTTACAGCTAATAAAGCCCCAAATTCAGTTTCTCAGAATATTAGATTATTACATAAGATCAATAGATTCACAAGGCATGATCCAACTGCCCCATTCTCTGCGTCAAGCCACTCCTGAACCAGAGACGTCAGAATTGTCTTATCTGGGCTAAGGACCAAATAGGCTGGACTATTACAAGCAGGGGTGGTTAGAGCTGTCGCCTCCCAGCAACAAGGTCGCAGGATCGAATCCCGGCCTGGGGCCTTTCTGGGTGGAGTTTGCATGTTCTCCCTGTGCACACGTGCATGTTAGGTTAATTGGTTTTAAAATTGTCCCTAGGTGTGAGTGAGAGTGTGAATGGTTGTTTGTCTCGTTTGTCTCTATGTGGCCCTGCGATG
>JAOXNZ010000002.1:9424911-9440425 GCA_028566095.1 Kryptolebias brasiliensis | reverse complement strand
AAAAAACAAAAAAAAAAAAAAAAAAAAAAAAAAAGTCTGTTTTACTTGATTGTGTTTGGGGTTTGGCCCGGAAATGTGTTCGGGGAGCCAGGCGGCGGCTTCCTGAGTTGGACCGAGCCAGCTGGGACTGCAGAGAGACCGAGTCCGAACTGCGGCAAGTTTTCCAGCCTGTCCTCGTCCTCGTCCTCCTGTCCACCTCTTCTCCTTCCTCTGGTCGCCAAAGGAAAGCATCCAGGTCTGCAGAGAAAAGCCCAGGTGATATACACTGCGAAATATTTCTATATGCGACATTTGTTACATTAAATATGACCGGTTGTCTGTATTTTACGCCATCTTTAAGCTGCTGCGTTTGATGTTAACCTGCAAAAATAAACTACATGACTTCTTGACATTCATGTAGCAAATGTTTTAGCCCCTGCATGGCAGAATCTACCCCTCCTGTGTTGGTTTTTCCCCTGTTTTTTCTTTTAAAGACCTCAGGAATTTGCGGTTATTTCTTTGTAAATGAAGTAATTATTTTCACTTTCTTTGCTTCATGTGCCTGCAACCCAAGGGATCCCACTCTTCAGATGTTTAGGAGACTAAAACACAGGGGCAAAAAGCAGGAACATTGCTCTTAACTCCTCACACACTTAGTTTATGCTTACAGAAAGACATTGCTGCCTTAAAAACATGGCATTTCTTAGCTTTTGCGACAGTTTTTACATTAGCATGGCACAAAAACTGTACATTTTGGCTCAAAGTTAGGGTCTACTTATCAAAAGGTCACAGCTTAATGTGGATTTTGCTTAGTAAACTGGATTAAAAAAAAAATCAGAAATGAGTTTTAAGTGTTTCAACTAGTTCCTTGTTAATAAAAGCCGTTTAACAACCGCTAAAAGAGACCAGACGGTACACAAGTAAATGTGTGTTTGGGTTTCAGTGTGTGTTATCAAGACAACATGTCACACAGGGTTTCAGGACAGATAAATGTGTCAACGTTTCAACTTCTGTCAAATGCAAAATCAGCCCTTTTGTTGGCTGAGTTTCTATCATATGGGCTGGGCTAACAGATCCAGGGCTGAAGTCGCGTGGAAGGTGTTAGAAAGTCACCTGTCCTGCGAAGCATCCTTGTTCTGCCTGAGTATCTGTGTTTTGTTTTCGTTGCCTCTCACATGTAATGGGAAGGTATGGTGCCTCACGGCCCAGGTCTGCACATGTAAAAACAGAGCCTGAACAGTGCATGGCCTGTGTTCGCGCCGCAGAACGGTAGTAGATGGTTGCACGTGTAAGTAAGCAGCAGAAAAGCTAGTAGCTGTGGTGGTGGAGCACTAATCTGCCAGGTGGGGCTCGTAAAGAGCAGCACAGGGAGGGAAGGAGATGGAGGAGACCTGCCTTGACCTGTTTCAGACATGAAGGAGACCAAAAAAAAAAAAATCCCTGATGACTTTTCAGTGAGGCTCGCCTTCCCAGCCAGCTGTAGATTATGCTGTGAACCCACTTTCCTCCTGGATCCGGCACAAGAAGTCGCGTTGGAGCTGGTCACAGTGGTCGACGTGTGAAAAGGCTTTTCTTTTAGTATTCTGGGCAGGATCATTACACCACATGTGGAGGGGATGTCTCCATTTTGTGCTGTCAGTTTGGAAACATTGGGAGAAAATGCAAAAGGGGAAAAACAAATAAGAGCATAACCAAAGTCAAGAGTGAGATGCTTAAGTTTCTCCTGATTGCTGTTTCAACCATGCATTTCCAGCCCTTGGTAATTATGCTCCAAGTTAGATTTGGTTAAGTTGGCTCTCAGGAGGTATAATTTACAGCAGATGCCCTTTTGTTTCCAGAATTTGATTGCACAGCACTATGATAATTGTTAATACTGACACAGCAGGAGTGCAAAGCACCACCACCACCTGTTATACAATTGTTTAAAGAGACTTTACTGCCTCAAAGTGAAAGTTGTAGACTTTTCTCAATGTCTTGTCCAGGAGTTGTCAGCTGCCATGTTAAGTAACCATCATACCGCTTCCAGCTCTTTTACTGCCCGAGCTGTTCCACGCATGATTGGTTTTCCACTTCGCAGAATGCCACGACCGCCCCGTGAAACTGCCTGCGCTGCTTTGGGTGAAACCAAAAACTAATCATTATGGGTGTCCAATAAGGATAATTATCAGACTAAGCGCTGGACCTGGGGATTACGGAGTGGCTAAATAACTGCCCTGGGGATTAAATTAAAATACTGAGGTTTTTCCGCCTGGGAGAATCAAACCACTGAGAATGTCAGACCCGTCCTGTCAGTGATAATATTACTGCCTCTCGGCACATGACCGTCCTGTTGGCGTGGCACAATCACATATACATGTGGAATTATAGGACATGGATACAGGCCTTGAATGTTGCAAGAGCATTATTGCTTTGGTGGATGGAAAAAACAACAACAAAAAAAACCAAACAGGTATTTTGTGATATTATTGCAGTTAGCGCCCATGCCAGGATACAAATATGCCTACAAGTGTCCTGTGCAGTGTAATCTACACTTCCTGATTTGCTGTAATATATAGCTTGGATGGATTTAGGACCGGATGGTGCTGGCGTTGGTTATTATTAGTGGTCAAGTTTTGCTTTTAGCCTCTGATACCCGTTCACCCAGTAATAGAGCAGCAGAAGAGTGATGTTGCAGGTGTTACGAAGTGAGCTCTTCTCGAAATAGCACCAATGAATCATGATCTCTCCCATCAACCGTTGTATAAAAACCCACACACAAGCAACGTATCCTTTTTATGAGTGTGTGTTTTGTGATAATGCAATAAACTGCTCTGTATCCTGGACAGGGGCTAGTGTTGACTGTACGCAGACCAGCTGGAGTGCTGTCTGTGTCGAGGCAAACTTGCTGGAAGATGGTTCATTTCCACAAAGACGCCACTGTGAGACTTTGCATGTATGCGCTGTGTCTCTAGAGTGCGTGTGAGAAATCGTTCTGCAAATGGTTTAATTGTGGATAAATTACGTGCAGTTATTTTCCCAAGTAAAATTCCGACGTGCCAACTTTCTTTGTCCTGTGTGGTCTTAAACTGAGCACCAGACCAAACTAAATCAATTTGGAACCATCACTTTGAACCCTGGGAGATTAAATTAGTTTGTTTCATTGATTTACACCTTTAAGACTGAGTGATTGAATCTTCTGAAAGGAACCTGGAATACAATGGAGAAATAAATATTCGCTACAGCTCACAGAGGCAGCAGTATATATATCGTGGATATATCTACATTTGCGATTCATAATAGAGGAGTATAAATTTTGGTTTTGGTAATCTGGTAATCATGTGAGCAAACGATAATTATTCAGTATCACTTAACGACTAAACTTTGTACCACATCCTTACATGCAGACTGCCGGGTTATAGAATCAGCTGACCGACAGCAGCGTCGCTGGTATGAGCAGAACTTCCTGCAGTCCTCCTCAAACACATGTACACATTCGCACCTCCATTGTTGGTCTTGAGGTAGATCAATGGCGCGCCAACTTTGACCTCAACTCTGTTCCTCCTGTGTGCTTACGTACAAGGAAGACTCATCGATCCCACCTCGAATGTGTTGCGCAAAGGTTTGTTCTGACCCTTTTCTTCCTGCTGTTTGTCCTCCTCCTCTCTTCCTTTCAGTGTTTTTTGTCAGCTGTAGGCCCGTGTCAGTGTTACAGATGGAGCGCAAACTGACTGTACACTCGTACCTCTGGTGTGTTGCGTGTGTGTTTATGTGGGTATTTCTGCGTTCTAGGGCACTTTTGCTTGTTGCTGTTCTCATCCATGCAGATCCGTCATCGCACACTCAAGGCTCAGTGTCCTTCACTCGTCAAGCGGTAACTAAAAGTACTTCTCAACTCCAAGCGTACACATGACTCACTCAGGCTTTCAGTAACACATAACACTGACACTAACAGTGACGTGTGCCCTCACTGCTTCAGTTATGTCAAAGCAAGAACGGATGCTTTAAATTGACTTTTTTCTACTCGTATTTCTCTTTTCATATCCGGTGTTTACTGAATTGTAAAAGATTTTAATAAGTCACTAGGTCTCCATCAGATATTGGGAGTTGATTTGTCAGATTAGGCTGTTGTCGGCTGCATCCTTAAAACAAATGGAGTTTTGCTTGAGAAGTGAGTCATCTTGTTTTATTTTCTCTACTACATGTTTGATTTCCTTGCACAGGGGATTTCTCATGTTTCAGTCTGGTGGTGACGCTTGTGTATCATGTAGCTGTAGGTGTGCTTCAGGGAACTGAGTCGTTTAAAATCTATAACACGTTCTGTTATAGGCGTAGTGGTTAGATCTGTCGCCTCCCAGCAAGAAGGTAGCAGGATCGCATCCTGGCCTGGGGCCTTTCTGGGTGGAGTTTACATGTTCTCCCTGTGCACACGTGGGTTTACTCCGGGTGCTTCGGTTTCCTCCCACAGACCAAAAAAAAACATGCATGTTAGGTTAATTGGTAACTCTTAAAAAAAAAAAAAAAAAATGTCCCTAGGTGTGAGTGAGAGTGTGAATGGCTGTTTGTTTTGTTTGTCTCTATGTGGCCCTGCGATGGACTTGCGACCTGTCCAGGGTGTCCCCCGCCTCTCGCACAGTGACTGGAGATAGGCACCAGCTCAACGCGACACGGAATGGAGAAGCGGGTAAAGAAAATGGATGGATGGATGGGTGGACGTTCTGTTATAAAGGTGTGAATTTCATCAGCGCAATCACGATGACGAATACAACACCGGGCACCTTTTATGATACGTTGTAAAATTTCTACAGCCACAAAGAGAAGTGAAACCTAACAGTAGAATGGCCTCTTTCATTGCAAGGGTTATCTTCAGGTTATGAGGCTCAGCAGTAACAGACTTCCAAACTTCCCCTTATCACTACATTTCTGAGTTCACCAGTACTTGTTCCTATAATCAGGCAACGGTCCTGCCGAACCATATGGGGGTTCTCACACTGTTGGATATAAGAAAAGGAGGAAATATCATCCAATATATTTTTTTCTCCTATAGGAAAAGCTGGATTAATTCCAAAAATGCTCCACCAGATGATAATTTATCATTTGTGGCTTGCTTCTCTGACAATTCTCATATGTTTGACAACTTTCTTTACTTCTAGTTCGGTCGTTTTTCTTTTATCAGTGATAAAGCTGACTGTGGAAGAGTTAGTTTAGGCTGCAGACTGTAAAGGGAAAATGTTCTCCATGCGAGTCACCTCTTGTTCTTGCTTTTCTTTAATCAGTAATGTTTTAGTGATTGTAACTGCAAAGCAAACGCGCTTATCTAGATCATCTGTTGAATGACAGTTTTATACATTTTAGTTTATATAGCTGAATAGTTGCTTCTTTTATTCCGTTTATTTTTGCAAAACTCTCCTGCCAAGAATTTGTTTGTAGAAAGTAGATTTATCCTGACAGTTCCAGGTGATAAGTCCTCTAATGTTTAATCGGTGGCCTGGTCAGGCCAGCTGCCCCACATGGTTGGAGTTTGGACTACATTGACTAATAATGTGGGTCACCGTGCTGCAGTATTTGTGTTGTTCATGCTTTCAGGATGACCCAAATGGAGGGTTTTGTGTTGGTAAAATTTCAGTTTTCTGTCGGTCGTTTCATCCTCCTGCAAGTTGTTTTACAGAACATCCCCCGTGTGCCCGTTTTGTTCCTACATGCTTGTCTAAAATGACTAACTGCATTGACCTTAGAAAGGGGAGGAAAAAAAAAAAAAAAGTTGGGGAAGAAGTGTGAGAGAAACAGACTTCAAGAGCATGTAGGGCGCACTGTACGGCGGTGGGAGGAAGTGGAGGTGGAGGAAGAGACCGAGGCGTTTTTAACAGGCGAGAGTTAAAGGCAGGACATTACTGGTGAATTCCTCAGGAACAACTTTTATTTTTTTTTTAGGTGTTTTCTGCATTAACTGGCTGATATGCTCTCCCCCACTCCCCCTTTTTGTGTTTGTGATTGTTATCTGGTCTTACTCACTCTTTACTGCTCCTTCGCTTCACTAAAGAGGAGACCCCCACCGCTCCCTCCTCCAATCCCTCCTGGTCCAGGAGTATTTTTGGAACTTAATGAAAAGGGAAATCTGAACTGCTTACCCTTAAAAGGCATGTCTGGGTCAGCTGGGTGGAAACTTGTGTTATTAATGTCCTTCACATTTTCTATGCGAGTGGGTCATCCTGTGATTATAAGTATGTGTCTTTGGTGTTGTGCAGAGTGGAGGAATTCTTTTGGTCGGGGGGACTTGCAGGGAAGGAGGGTGGACTAGGAAACAGGCCTACATCTTCAGGAAGGGAGGGAGGGGGGGGGGGGTCAGGGGCATATTTGGCATATTTCAGGAGCCATTCCAGTCTGGTTTAAGATGTATTATTCTCATAGAAGCAAGCAGTTATTGATCTTGGGAGGACACCAAAGGCCAAAATCATGCTCTACCTCCCATCACTCTTGTGACGTTTTTGTTGGAAAAATGGTGCAGACTACACACACCACACGTTAATGGAGCACAGGGCAAAACGCAGACAAACACATGTGGTAGAAAGTTATAAAAACACCCCCGACACGCTGACATATAGTCATGTAACCCCCTCCAACAAGTCAACCTCAGTAACATCCATAAAAGGCTACATGTTGAACCAAAAGTCCTTCACCCAGCACCAGGGTTTGGATGACTTGGGTACCCTCAAAACAATTTAATATGATTTTATGTGAGTTTCTAAGCTTCTCTCCCTGAGAATTTCGGATGTTTAATCTGTTATTTGTAATCAGACGGCCCCTGAATGACAGTTGCTGGCAGAAATCTGCTGTGGTGACACCAGTTCGGTGCTCACAAATGGTTCAGTTCATTGTCAGTTGTGGATGAAAGTCTGCAGCTGTATTCACCAGCAACACTTTTTTTTTTTTTTTTAACCACACAATTTTCCCATTAAAAAAAAAATAAAAAATACACAAGTACGAAAATGGTGGGAACTGCATTTTTGCACTTGTTTTTTTTCTTCCTTTTTTTTTTAGCTGCTGTCTGTTTTTGCGATCATATTTAGATTTTAGCTGAGTGGCGTTTGTTCCTCACACGCTCTTTCTTTGGAAACTCTGTCTGGTGATACATGAGGTGTTCAATCCATCGACTGCATGGAGGATTTCCACAGTCTCTCACTCTCACTTGGGTCTGACCCGCTCTAAGCCTCCGGTCTGCAGGGCGACTCTCAAAATAAAAGTCCTCCTACAGATTATTTTTCTTGTGATCAGAAAATACACACGTTCTCAGAGAGAGAGGAATGTTCAAACACTACGGCAACCTCACTGTTCCTCCTGTTCTCTCCTTTTTCTCTCATCACTGGCTTTTTTTTTTTTGTCTCATGTGCTCTTTCTACAGTTTAACAGTTTGTTCCTTTTGTAGTGTTTAGAGAAAACTCTTGATGCAAAATTGATGTTTAATTTTGACATCAGTGCTTTTTTGGTATTTTTTTTTTATTAAACCTTAATCAAAGTAAGCTTGTAAAAGGTTTTCTGTCCTCTGGTTCTTTACTCTGCTTATCCTGGTTTTCCCCTCCATGCCAGCTTTGCTTTTGGAGCACAATACAGCTATGGTCAGGGCCATAAAAATAGACCTGCTAAAGTGCAGCTTTTACTTAAAGAGTCATGAAACCCTTTCAAACCCCAGAGCAGTTATTCAGCCGCTCTGTAATCCCCCATATTTCAGTCGAATATAGCCTTAATTAATATTGTTTCGGGACATTTTTGAACAAATAATAGTGTGCCAAAAGGAAATGGGTGAAGTGTAACAAAAGTATTAAAATAGAATTATTCCAGTGCCTGCCTTACAAACATTTGATTTAGAGAGTTTCCAAATAAATGGTTAAGTGCCAAAGATTTAGCCTTTTTTTATATAAGTTACTAATTCATCGTGAAGCTTCTGAACTGTTTTCTGAATAATCTGTGGTGGAGTTATGGTTTTAGGATTGTGGCTGAGTTTGAATTAGTCTGAGTCACTGCAGTATCATAGTATCATCGCATGTGTTCCTGTTTGGACTAAGCTGACAACACACACCGCGACTCACTGGTTTCCTTCTAGCTTCTTCTGAGGAAAACTCATAAAATTAACATCGTACTAACGGTCTGCGCTTGCTAATCGCTGCATACAAGTTTTAAGGGGGTAAAGTGTTTGACTCACCTTTGGTTTGTTGCATGCTCTGTGTGTTCATGCAGAGTCATTCAGACACAGGGGCCTTACAGAAATCCCTTAACACTCCCAAGTCAATAAGTGGCTCATTTGCGCACTCTGAAACAATTTGTGGAATACCAGGCAATTTTTTATGATTCAACCTTCAGACGGCCCTGTCTCTTTCTCTGTGTCTGGGTTTACCTGTGAAGCTTATTCAGTTTGCCACCTCCTTTCCTCTTCCTCAGTTCAGCTTCATCTAGTAGCAGAATTGCAGTATGGTTGTTGGCATTATCAGAAGTTTCTTTATAGGGAGACCCGTGTCCAAAGTAGAAGAAAATACAGCAATCACATCTACTATTTCTTCCTATCTTTATGCAACACACATACTAAGTACTCCTATGCCTCCTTCTGTAGGTGTGGACTACATAGAAAATGGGTTGAATTACTGTTTTATCTCTCATGCCAGCCATCTTTATTTGCACTCCTAGCCATGCCAAGCATTTGAAACACAATTGCCCTTAAAAGGAAACAATGGCAGCCTATCAGTTTTGCTCTGCCAGTCAAGGAGCAACTCATTCCTGCATAGGCAGGGTGCAGCTGGCAAACACAACTCAAGGAAGTGTTTGGTAACTGAACCGGGAGGCACGATGAATGTTTTTTTTTAATTTGGTAAGATTGTACAATATATAAAGTCAAAAGCATGGTTTTGTTAATACAAGGGTTGAGAGTCCATCATGAGTTGAATATGATGCCCCAAATTCCCAGAAAGAATGTATGATCCAAGTGATTTTTAACCTATTCATTTTGAATACATCCTAATTTGGTTAGAAATTTATTATAGAAAAGTCTGGATGGTTGGAAGATGTATTTGTCTCTTGTTTTCCTACTGCATCATGCACAATCAACTATATTGGACCACTTTGTTCAGTCTTTCAATAAGAGGGGTTATTCTGATTGGCTGCTGAGAAAAGTCTTTGTTCGCACTCTTTGCTCCTTTTTTTTCCAAAGAAGAAAACTTTTTAGTGCTGCCACAACGGATGCTAGCTGTAACCATCTGCGCTAACCTTTCAATTCCAGTAGTTGTCATTATTGACTCTTTGAACACCCAAAACTCCCAAACCTACTTCTAAGAATCTCTGATTGGTCTGATCCACAGTTCCTTAGCCACAACGTTTGGAGGCAGGCAACATATGATTTTGCAAATCTAGCTGCTTTGCAAGCTATATAAATGCACACTCATAATGAGTTGAAGCCGTTTTTTCTTTTTCTGACAGGAATAAGAAATGTTCCCTTGCTAATCCCAGACTTCTTCACAAACTTTGTTTACATTCTGGGATGTTCCTGTAAGGTTGTGCAGAGCCATCATATTATTGAAGATGGAAATAGACTTTGCCTTCGTAATAATCAGTAGTGTGCGAAGGCCTCAGCTGTTCTTTGTGGAGCTATGAGGGCTCATCAGATATTAGGGCTGGTTCTTCAGGTTCAATGTGAAGTTTAGGAAACGAACGGCTTTCCGTCAGACAGCTAATCGGCTCATAGACAAAACTGAATGCTGTGCTGTTGGAATGCAAATAGCCGGATAAAGTGTTGTCTGCACTTTTCAGTGGCAATCGAATGAAAACTCAACCATCCGTTTTGTACTTCGCTGGTCGTCCCCTTGTTTCTTCTGTTCTTCTGTCTGCTGTTTTCTTAATTCCTCCCTCTCCTCTCTGTTTGTCTCTCCATTCTCTTGGCCTTTCTGTCTCCTTTTGCTTTTCCTTCTCTTCTGCTTGGCATCCTGTTCACTGTGTTTGATTTGGGCATTCCTTTCCCCCATAGCAGACAAAACAACCATGGACCTCTCTGAACTGCAACCCCCAGTGCACGCTAATGTACACACACACACATTCATACAAGCACACACTCACTCTACTCTGCTAATCACACACAGGAAATGGGCTCCCATGCAAACGAGGCCCGTCTGGCCACTGGAACCCAGGATGGGGTTTCAAACCTTGAAATGTTCTCCATTGAAAGGAAATGAACATGACCTCTTTCCTCTTCTTTCGTTTGTTCTTGTTTTTCCTTTCTTTTTGTCCAGCATGTGTCATCTGTGTAACAATTTGTTTCATCATGAGTTCTAGTTCTGCGTGAGTTTTGTTGGGGAAACTTTTGGGCTCTTTTGGCACATCGGGCTTGTTCTGTGTGCTCTTTGTCTGATTGAAGCAATGCGGTGCAAGTTTGGCAGAAAAGTACTGAAAAACACAGACTTCACAAGGACATCATACTGTAAAATATTCATGTAGAAAAGCGAGGTGAGTCTTGGTTTCTGACTCATTCATTGTTTCAGGAAATGCACTATGTTGAATAAAGAAACATCATGGTGTAATTGCAGCAGTTGTTTATAAGAAATAATTGTCACCTGCTGATGCATGTTGTACAAGGACAGCAAGCTTCTTTCAGTGAAGTGCAAGAAAAAAAACATATTAATGACATCTGAGGTAAATCAAGATGTCTCCTTTTTCCAGTTCTGTAAAAGCCAAAATCTTGATTCATTGTGTCAGTATTTATCGCCCTCCACCCCAAAAGGCAGGAAATCATGTAACTCCGTGTGTGTGTGCATGTTAACTGACACAATTATACTGATATTTGGTGTGGTGGTAGCTGAGAGTCATTTCCAACAATGCGAGAAGGCAAAGACATTTACTTTAACAATATCATACATGTTAATGGTGCAGTTTGTCCACAACTGATTGGCTTTAGAAGTCAGCCCAATTAAAGATTGCCTACTCACCTAAATGACCTTAGCAAAGACAAAAATGGATATAACTCAGTCAGTTGTACAGATTTAGAGCTAAAATTTGGTGTGGTAGTAACTGAGAGTCATCCCCAACACATATGTCAAGAGCACTATCAAGTAACACAGGATCTTTAAAATTTTACCATACAGTGGTTTCAGGCATTTTTTATTCCTTCAGAAAATGCTAGTTTCATTAGTGGAGTAAAATTACAATGTGAAACAGTTTTGAGAATCTGCAGACTTATGTTGTCAAAATGATTGAACGTGACATTTTTGCATACATTTGCTGTATTGAAATGAATTCGGAGTGAAACTGTCAAAAGATCTCCCTGTGATGCGTACCAGTATAGTATTAGAAGGAGTTTAAATGCAAAAACCAACTTGGTGTGGGTAAAGTGGTTACTAGACTTGACGACCAGTAGTTACAGATGCTGGAGGACGCTTCGGTTGATTGTGCTGACTAAAACAACGAACTCTCCCCAACCTGACACGCTGTGTGTTTGTGGGAGTGATGGATGAGGAAAAAGGCAGCTGTTTTCAGTTTTGTTTGGTTACGCTCTGGCTAACTGTCTGAAGGGAAGGACTCAAACCCCAGCTCACCCCCTCCCCATGTGAACACAGACAGATGCAGTCATACATGTTTTCTGGTCACTCTGTTATTTGGCGTCGCCTGGATCGTAAAGAATGTGTCAAGCCTAATTTGTAGAATCGCATGTACTCACGGTTTGTTACTGATTGCTCTCACCGCGCAGACATTTTTTCGTGCTCAGCGGAATTATGTGCTTGGTGGGATGCGAAAACATTGTCATGTAGCATGAGAATGTGTAAATGACTCATCAAAACCTGCATTGATGAGCACGCGGAGCTGAATCCACGGTACCTGAGCAGCAGAGCTGTCTCCGTCCTGTGAAACGTGCAGGAACAAACACTAAAAGAGTTGAGATTGACAGGAGCAACTCTAAGACTGCTGCTCTGTGTCCATCAGTAGGAACGTGATTAAAGTGTTTCTAAGTGCATCACTTGTCACTGCCTCCTTGCTTAGTCTAGCACGGGTCAATTTTCTTTCTTAGCAACCAGGAAAAGGCTGTAATCTGCAACTTGGCTAATTTATTGACACTTTGCATGATGTGAAACTTATAACTGCCTTCGTTCTTCAAGATCAGCTTTCCAGTGTCTGCTGGATGTTTACTCTATCTTGAAGCTTGTTTTTGAGTCGTTAATGTTTATACCTCATGCGTACCTTTACCTGAGTCCTGTTGCTGCTCACAGAAATCTGCCTTAGTCTCTTGCAGCCCCTCTCACGCTTCCTCCTACCTCCCTCCACTTCCCTCTCTCATCCTTTAAATTCAGTCCAGACTCCAGCCTTAAATCTGGGATTCTCTGTGCCTAACCAAACATATGGCATGCTACTGTAGTGGAATGCTCCAAGTCTGGATTGTTTTCTCCTTGCGTGTGTGTGTGTGTGTGTTTGCAAATGTTTTTGGAGCAGATGAGAGCTTCCAGGATGATGATGATGATTAAGATAATGGAGTGTGTGTATGGAAGTGCCTCCCCGGAGAACTGAATAGGGCCTTCTGTTGTCCGGGCCAAACATTGCTTGTCTGCTCATGCATAAGTCCATTGCCTCTGAATGTGTCCCATATCTGAGCAGTTAGCTCATTCTTAGCCTGTTAGCTTGACTGTGAACAATCTCCCCTACAGTGACCGCATTGTCGGCCCTGCCGCAGCCTCCAAGTCCTGCCAAGTACCCAAGATGACATTAGTGAAAGATGGCATGAGTTTGGGTCTTGATATTATGATGACCAGAGCTCCTCTTTGACTAACCTCATGCCTTCTTTGTGTGTTACAACCACAGGAGTTTGTGGAGAGAATCTACACTTGCTTGTGCTTTGATTTATTCCTTCTATTTTTTCTGTTTCTATACATTTTAAAAGTACCTGTAGCTCAGTGAAAAGTCTAAAATTGTGTCTCAGAGATTCACCCATTAAAAGTAGAATATTTAATTATAGTGTCTAAGATCAAACACACAACTGGCTTCAGAATGACCATCACTGCTTTTAGACTTTAAATGGTAGGTTATTGGGAATATTCAGATTTTCGTTTCTCATTCTTCTCATAGTTTGCTGCTGCCTACTGTTTCCTCCCTTCCTCCCAAGCTCCAACCTCCAGATACCCCCACCCCCCACCCTCTTTATGTCATTGTTTCCTTTTGGGCACAAATGCCGGCGCCACGTTTCCTTCCGGGTAGCCTGAAGGATCACAGGAGTGACACACCTTTGGGAAACTGAAACTTCTGAATCTGTATCCTCATATTCAGAAGCATGCAGACTTTTCTTTAGACAGCGACTTGTTGATGCATGACAGTGAGAGATTTGAGGCCAGGTTATTCAGCAGAGATGGCTTACATGCTACTGTGTTACTCATATCTCCTTTGCTGACTTTTTTTATTCAAATGTTTTGCAACTAAAGGCACATCCTACATGTATTTACGCTTGTAATCAGCAGTGTGTTAAAATCTGAAGATCCATTTTAGCTGCATCACCACACAGGGCTCTGCCTCTCTCCTACTCCATCATACTTTTTACCTCCTGTAACCTCTGTTACTCCCTCCCAATATCCTCTTGGTTTCCTCCTTTCTGCAGCTGCTGCTGCATTCCTGCTGCAGTAATCCACTAAGGCAGCTACCTGCTCTGCATTCTTTGAACACCGCCCCCCCACCCCATTTTTTTTTCCTCCTTTTAGATTTTTCTTCTGTCAGTCACTCCCCAGCTGTTTCGCAGATGAACACTAAACCTTTCTGCAGTTTCTGTTCACACATGTATTCACGGCGGGAGACTGTTCTGCTTAAGATGCACTGTCACACTGTAAAATATGAGGGTGGGATTGTTGGTCTAGTGTGCACAGGAGGCAGGACATGATGTAAAGGGGGAAAAAGTAAGCTTTAGATATTGGAGTTTAGTTGTTTTTATTTTTTATCTGCAGTGTGCTGAGAAGGGTAGATGAGGCTCTGATTACTTTTTTCTCCTTTGCTGTCAGTTTCACCCAGATATTTGACAGATCTTGCCATGTTTGCACATTGTCTTGGGAGTTGGGTGGAAAATGCTCACATGAAATCTAGTGCAAAGGCCTTCCTTGTGTTCTTACATGCCCCTCATCTATGCGGCATTTAGGACTGCAGTGCGTGTGCAGAAATGGCTCCTGTCTTTCAATGCTGCCCTTGCATTTTTACATTTAGCCTTTTATTACAGCTTACCTTTTACTTGCATACTATTGCACTTCTGTCCATCTTGTTCATCAGCGAGCCACTGAGCTCTTTCAGCCGCAGCAGGCTGCTAATGCCAAGGCCCGGGTGGATGAAGTTGTGCCAAGCTTTCTGTGTTTGTGTGTCCTGTGTTAGGATGGGAATGCAGTGAATGAGCATGATGTCAAGCAGTCAGGCAGAAGGTTGGAATCTGAGAGCCACTGATGGGTTTGAATGAATTTAGTGTTTCTGGGTTCACCTTCTTAGCTTTGTAAAATGCCTGATCAATCATCGTCCAATCAGCTGATTAAAGGAAAAGATGCATAAATGCGGGGAAAATGGGGCGAAGGTCAGAGGAAGGAAACTGAAGGAATGCCGTAGCAGAAGTGGAGGCAGGATGATATTTAGAGGTTGAGATAAGAGTTGAGATGAGAAATGGAGAAGGTGGTGAAAGAAAAGGATGAGTGGCGATGACCTTTTCAGGTGGAAATGACTCAGTTTTATCTGTGTTTTATTATCTGTGAGTAGTATTGCATCTCTTAATGGTTGTTTTGGTTTGGTTGATTTAGTTTTCATTATTATTTCTTCACCCAGCCAATGGAGGATGAGTATGAAAATTGCAGAAGTGGCTGTTCTGGTCATAAACTTTTACACACACACACAGTAAATGCATTTTCATACTGGTCTCTGTAGCACACTGTCCAGTATATAGCTGCCTTTTGCTCTGTATATCAAGGCGCTGTCTCTTACGGTCGCTCTCAGCCAAAGACGACTTAATGCATCCAAATAATCTTAAAGGTGAAATGAAATAAATTATAAAAATGAGTTTTCATGTTTTTCTTTTAGTTAAAGACAATCATAAAACACTCCAGTGGTTTGTTTCTCTGACTTGAAACACTTTTGTGTCAAAATTCCAAAGTGGGGTTATTGTGTGGGCGGTGTTACCTCCTTGGTTGGTGAGGTAGAAGGAGGCGGGGCCAGCTGTTGCAGAAGAAGCAAGTTTTGTTAACAAGAGTACCAGTTTGAAAAAAAAATTTTGTTCTGTCGGGAACTCGAGACCCACATTTCACAAGGGGAACCCATGAGCTTTACAATGATGTCACACAGTCTTCAAGGAGTTTCCCATCCAGACAGCTAGAGGCTGCCAGTGGCAGTCAGACACTGGGAGGTGGCTGGTGGCGGTCGGACAGCGGGAGGCGGGCAGCGGCGGTCGGACAGCGGGAGGCTGTCATTGCCGGTCCGACAAACGGACACATTTCACAAGGGGAACCCCCGACCTTTACAATTAAGTCACACAGTCTTCAAGGAGTTTCCCATCTGGTTAGCGAGAGGTGGCTGTGCCGGTCGGACA
>JAOXNZ010000002.1:9404594-9414701 GCA_028566095.1 Kryptolebias brasiliensis | reverse complement strand
GAGCGAGCAGGTAGAGCAGCTAAAGATGCAGCTGTGCGGAAAAGGTGGGATTGGAGGAAATGGAATCGGCAACCTGGATAAACGCGGCAATAGAAGCACTAACAGTCCCACTAAGGTCTTGGAGAACGGTAAAGCTGAGAATGAAGAGATTGTTGTCGGGTTCAGACAAGAGAAACCTAAATTTAGAAGTGCAGTAGCAGCTTCAGAACCAAGTTCCCCCAAGCGCAGGAACAGGGAGCTCTCCCCTCAGCATAAGAGAGAAACCCAACCGAGGAGCAAAAACCCAAGCTACTCCAAGGATAGTTCTCCAAATTCTGCGAGGAGAGCTTTCAGGACATCCAAAACCCCTACTGCTACGATTTCATCCGATAATGGAATACAAAACACAGCACGAGTCACAGAGGAAAAGACTAGGGGAGCCATGTACAGCTCAGGAAACTCAACTTCTACTGATGTTAAAAAGTTGTCTGTTCTGAGTCGCTACCCTCCTGCAGCTAATGACCAGAAGTCACAAAGAACAGGGCACAAACAGGCTGATAGGGAGATTAAAAGTAGTAGAGAGAGGTTTTCAAAACTATATGTAGGTAGTGATAGCGAGTCAAACAACTCTGATGCACTGCCTGAAAGCTCCACTATAATGAACAGTGTCTCTGCACATGAGAAGGAGACAGCTTCTGCATCTGATCAGGAATCTGTAGACCAGTTTCAGGAATTTGTGTCTGCGTCTGTGGCACCCACTTTATCCAAAACCAACGGTTCATACACAGCCTGCAGATCTCACATCACTCCCAATGATCAGGGCTCAGACAGTCATTCCTCTGCTTCTGAAACAGAATCCAATAGCTCGAGGCCGTCTGAAGTAGAATGTGTAACTGAGACGAGCGCAACTATAAGCAGTAGAACTGCACCTTCCAGATATGCGCGATACCCTCATGTCCATGACTCGCATTCAGAGGGTTCTTCTTCCAGGAGCTCATTTGATGAGGAGCTGCACAGTAGGACACAGTTATCAGAAGGAGGCCAACATACCCCATCAGGGATTGAGATCCAGAGAGTGTGCAGCCCACGAGAGGCGCTGAGGTCGAAAGCCGTCATCAAGCCTGCCATTGTTGAGATCGACAGGAAGGAAGTGATGATTTCAGAATCTTTGTCTACAAATGGCAAACCCAAGATTTCCACCAAGCCAGTGGTTACCACCACTAGTAAAATGACCAGTAGTATAACCATCTACCCCAACGACCCCGGCTCCTCCAGAACAAGCAGTCGCAGCAGCAGCTTGTCCAGCGAACCCATGCCTGTCAAAGAGCGCCATACGTCTACTAGTAACATCCTTATAGGTAAGTGGAAACAGTTCAGGACAAATACTATGACCATATCAGAACAAAATGTTTTCATTCCCAGCAGCGCTTTCATTTATTCTCAGTAAAAAGAAATGTTGAAAGATAGTAATGCCACATCACTATTTTAGTTGAACATTGTTATCCTTGCACAACATTCCAAAAATTGATTTAATCAATATTCTATTATAAAACGGTAGCTGAATGGATCTTGTGATTTACACACATTAATTGATTAGTTCATTGTACAGTTTATTGTAAAGTTGTTGTTTTTTTTAGTATTTTAAAATAAGATTTCAAGTTCAACCTATTGATTTATGTAAAGAATGACAGTAATATTTTGATTGTAAAACTTAAATGATAAAATGTATTTCAGATGTCTTAGGGGCTTATTGTCCTAAGCTGCTAAACCTGACAACACGAACAAAAGGTGTTGAAGTTAGACTTCTTAGTTTTGCATAATAATGTTTGCAAATGTAAAACTTGCACTTTGGATCTTTTGTCTTCCCTATCTGTCAGGCAAAGTAAATTTATATTTTTGACGTCTCTAGCCTCCTCCGTGACGTAAAGCTGACCTCTGCTAGTGAACCGTCAACAGTTTCTGCTTTTGATAAACGAATACAGCAAATATCGCAGACGTTAAATATTAACTAATAGAAAAGAATTTCTGAAAACCTTGCCTCAGTTTCTGCTCATTTATGGCAAAAAAGCTCATTTTGTTTGCATTTTCTTTAGCTGTTCCAGTTAGCAAATTCTTATCAGCTTATTCCAGCCATGTGCATCATAATCCACACCCTCTCGTGATAAAATAATGAATTAATTATTTCCAAAATTTGCTTTAAACTCTATACATGTAAATTATTTTAAATGAAAAAATCAACTAATGCTATAAAAACTTTTACCCCCCCATTTTTGCTCAGCTAAGTTTGTGCAGTCTTGCAGGATTGTTTTAGGTTTGTTATGCATAAAGCTTTGGAGTTTCAAATTTTCTTAAACAAATTTATACCTAATTTACATCCGTTCTAAATACAGTTAATGGGATTACAAAAAATATGGATTCTGTTTTGTAAATACTGTTATTATGGATCACATCTGTTATCAGTAAAATGTTTCTTTATTGATCATTTGTTTTATGATTTTGCTAATTGCTAGGCCCCAGCAGTGACCACCATGGCAGCATTTCTGTCCCGTATGAGATATCAATACCCAAGAGTGATATCCCCTTGCGTTCATGCCAAGATCAGGACTATGGTGAAGACCACCACTGCGATACCTCATCAAGGTCCAAACTGCACAACTCTTCCAGGGTGGAGACCACCACCAGCCACATGTGCTGCCAGCGCAGCAGCTTCAGCCTCCAGTCTGTGGACTCCACCTCCTCAGACTTCAATGACGCCGAATCAGGCTTTGAGAGCGGCAGCAGCACGGCCACGGTCACCAGCTGGAGAAGCCAAAGACAGAACCGGAACGCCCAGGAAGACGGTTTACCAGACACGAAGAATGTGACGATGAGAAGCACGTGGAGGAACAGGGTTGCCACGTCAGTGGATGATGCGGGGCGAGGACGAGCAGATACCAGGACGCTGACAGACGGCGGGTCTGAAGATGAAGCGGAAGCTGCTACTACATGGAGAGCATATCGAGCAACTACTTTTGACATAGAGGAAACTGTAAACACTGAAGCTGGGGCTGGTGGGAGCACGTCGTCGTTTAAGGGAACCAAGCCATCTCCTGCAGAGGTGAGAGAATGAAAGAGTATGTTAAAGAGTACCTTTCTAATGCAAAATACACAAATATCAGGAGTAAAAACCTCCATGTTGCTTCTTGTGTTACTGTCTGTTCCAGGTGTACATGCGTAAGATAAACAGTTCTGTCACAAACAATAAAGAAACAGAGGAACCGATGTTTCGCCGAAGCAGGAGTTCTCAGTCTCCCACTATGGAAACAGGAAGCCTCGGAAGAACCGTACCCCATGCACCTGTTACCTCTCAGTCCTGGAGCCGATCATACTCCGTGCAAACACAGGTAGGAAGGCTGACTTTGGGTTTATGCACTTTTCCCCAAAGCAATAAATTTTATCACCTGTTTGTTTGTCTGACGGACAGATTTGAATGAAATTCTCAGAAAGTAATCACTGGAGGTGCATCTACAACTGATTAACCTGATTCAAGATGGCCACCACAGCTAATTGACCTTAGCAAAAATAGAAGTGGCTGTAGCTTTGGAAATTTGACCAATGTTGAGCTAAAGTTTGGTGTTATAGTAGCTGAGACTCATCCCCAACTCATACTTCAAGCACTAATGGATCTTACTGTAAACTTTGACATGCAAGGATTGCTACTTCTATTTAAGTTTTCAGTACTGTTGCTACTTTAGTCATTTCTTTACTATTACATGGTTTACTCGACCCCATTAACATGACAAAGGTTTTCCCTAATACTGTTTTTTTTTTATTTTTTGGCTTTACTTTATAAAATCTGTTGTGTGCCTCTGAAGAGCGTTTTTTGGATTTCCCCTCACATCAGGACTCTGTCTTCAGCCGTAGCACAGCGTTTCTCCGGACTTCACTCTTGCTGCTGCAGTGAGCACGCAGAGAGAACGGGTGGGACAACATCCAGAGAGGAAGGAAGCAGGGGAAGAAAAAAAAAAAGACCAGTTGTGCGAAAAGAACATTAGCAAAACCTCCAAGGAGAGGAAAATTACATTCTTGTTCTCAAAATTACCATGTCATTCTCGTGTGCAAATTTACCCAGGTGGGTTGCTGTTATTGTATGACCTTTTTGGCGTGCTTTTATTTTGCACATATAATGGTACCAAATGAAGCACAGCTGAAGGGAAATGATATTTTACGTCTTGTTCATTCTACAGATGCTTTTATCCAAAGCATCTTACGAGTAAAGAACACCTAATAAAACAAAGTAGGAAAGTTTGAGGTCAAACAAGCAAACTTTAAAATAGAAGATAGTCACTCTCAGCTAAACATTTCCCTAAATTCACAAAATACTTTTCTTTATAAAAATGTATTCAAGTAGTTACATCCTTGCACTGTATCTATTTTACATGGATGCTATTTTCTGTGGATTAGTTTGACTGAACTGAATCATTTTTTTTCTTAGATTTGCTGCCATTATTATAAAAAAAAAAAATGAACCTAGCAGTTCATGCATACCGCCCACTGACTTGCATGGCGAAGTTTTGAAGATCGTGTGTGATCTGTTAGCACTTGGACAGTGTGTTGGGAATGACTCTCAGCTACTACCACGCCAAATTCTGGTTCATTATTTGTAAAACTGACTGAGTTGTAGCCATTTTTGTGTTTACTATGGCAGCCATCTTGATTTGGGTTGGCTCCAGAAGTTGATCAGTTGTAGATGGACATTCAAAGATTACTTTCTGATAGCTTCGTTAAAATCCATTCAGTGGTTGATGACATATTTTGCTAACAGGCACACAAACCCACACACACTATAAATATGTTTTGTGATAAGAGCAACAGGTAAGAAACCCTGGCCCTTTTGCAATCTGAATTGGCCAACCTGACAGCTTAAATAATTTTTATTCTATAGTTATACTTTGTGCAGCAAAGATGGCTCATCTCTGGTCCCCCTTGTAGCAAAAAGCCCAGCAGCTATCGTGGCCTTAAAGCTGTGATTCCCTGCATGGTTCCTCCTCCTCCTCAGCATCAGTGGGCCGAATGAAACCTGTCTAACATCAAGCCTCAGCCTTTTAATGCTGCCTTTCATCGCTAGTTCAGACTTGTAGAAAAAGTGTCGGAGGCATTTGTTCTGTTGAAGATGACTCTTCCCTCCGCTTGGTTCACCATCATGGCTCGACATGAGCACAATCCTGTGTTTGAGGGTTCCTACCAGGGTTGGTGCACACTGTGCTCCACCGCATGGCCTTCCATATTCTGTGTTTTCAGGTCCATGAACATGGAGCTCATGGTGTTTTTCACCCTCAACAGCCCCTGAAGCTCTGAGCTTAAGCTTCTTTGATGTGGTACATTAGAACGGACCTGATAAACTGCTGTCTGGTTGTCACCCCGCATGCTTGTTTTGTTTTTATTGCTGGAATTCCCTCAAGCCGCTCGGTTGACTTTGTGGTGCAGTAAAAGCTTCGCTTAATCTCCATGCTTGAAGCATGAACCGGTCACTTGGTTTGGATAGCAATTATGAGCAAAACTGACCACAAAACATTAAAACAATCCTTGAAAACATAAATAGACTTTGAAGAGGATCTTGGAGCGGAGCCTCTTGCTTTTTGGTTTGAATTTTTAGAACATTTCAGTGGTCTGAATTGCGTCCACTTCCAGGAAGATTGGACAAATACAGCTGCAGTGGGGATGGTGGAAGTCACGATCAGTCGGTGATTGGTGTATGAAATGTTGATAGAAGGTCGTATTAGAGAGAGCCAAGGCACTTAAAATGAACCAACATCTTAATGATACGCGTTTATCCGTATCTCTCATTTTCGGCCAAATCGGGATTCCTCAAAGTCAAAGTTCACACGTGTTTTTGTGTTTTCCTCCTCTTTGAACGCCAAATAACTCGCGGAGGAGCACACGTGCGTTCTCCGTGACTGTTTTTCCTGGAGTTCGGAGTCTCATCTGTCAAGTCAAAGTGTAGAACAGACCTTTTATTGATCGACTGGCTGATAGTGACTTGGTGAGCCACAGTGAGTTGATCAGTCATCAAGGAGGAGACTACACCCTGAACGCCTTCGAGTACCCTGAAGTAACCTAGGTATGTGGTGGCTATTAGGTTGATTAGCTTAATTGCAAATGAACTCTTATTGTGTTACATTTCAGACACCCACAAGTGTTGCCACACATTAGCGCCAAGTTCTGATTAGTATTAAGCTTAACGGGCCGATGCTAAAATTGAGATTGCTCGCTTCTTTAGCCGTCACTCCACACCTCAGTTTGATGAACAGAACAGCATTGTAGTACTTCCTCCCCGATGTAGCGGTAGGAAACCTCAACCATCAGCTCTGAACTTATGTTTGGCAGAGCACACTGGGGCCAATTCGGCTGCTGATCGAGATACCAAAACATCCTCTGTCGATTTTATATAAAAAAAAGCAGTGGTGAGCAGCAAAGTAAAGTGTGAAATCAGCTCTGCTCCAGTTACTGTTCCCCTGATGTGACCCACACAGGAGGGAAAAAAACAAAACAAAATCCCTTAGAAATAACCCTCTGTTTTCAGTTGTTTGTCAGAACGGACTATAAACGGACGACAGTGAATTTGAAAACGGGTTTCACCTCTTTTGTCACGTTTCACCCGGAGTGTAAAGGTGATCGTCCCATGGAAGAGCAGATTTACGAGTTCTGGTTGGCAGCGCGTCTTCATTCCTTTCAAATCAGGCCAGAGACCAAGAACAAAGAGATTTAAAGCAGTTCTTTAATTAGTTTTGCAGGAGCTCCAACACACTGCTCGGTTTGCTTCCCAAACCTGCTGGGTATCATTCTGTGCTGGTAAAAGAGAGGCTCTACTTTGCATTTTAATGCTAAATGAATGGATTAAAATCATTGTTTTTACACATTTAAAGTCTTGTCTGAAACTAAAACAATAAGCCACACTTACCCTCTTTTAATTTCTTAAAATATTTCTTTTATTTTTACATTTAATACACGAACACCTTGCTATCGCTTTCAGACCCTAGTAACTTGTTTCTGAAGGCAACTGAAACTGGAAGGATTCAGATGTTAAATAGGCTTTTTATGCGCTGAAAGTAGCGTTCACGTTTCCAGTTCTTCGGGTTTCAAATCCTTAAACACCAGTTGCTCCTCCTCTTCCCTAAATAATTTACTTAATTATCTTCGAGCCACAAATATGTGGCACATTCAAAGCTTTGAGTTTTTGCTGCTTAATGAAGCAAATTGTCCCGTTTTCGAGAACGATTCTTATGTGTTGTTCTATACAAGCTTCCCATTTTTGGAGGAACACTTTTCCAGGAAATGATTGCAAAGCTTACAGTCCAGCAGCAGTGGGTTACCAAAGAAGGAGAAAGTGGGCCCCCTCTGTTTCCTCCCTCGGTGACTGGAAGCAGGAAGTGAGCACATAGAGCACACCCACTTAGCTGTGTTGGATGGTGACTTATTTCCTGTCTGTTACCCCCGGA
The DNA here is from genome assembly GCA_028566095.1 of Kryptolebias brasiliensis. NCBI lineage: Eukaryota > Metazoa > Chordata > Actinopteri > Cyprinodontiformes > Rivulidae > Kryptolebias > Kryptolebias brasiliensis. The sequence goes on along the minus strand of JAOXNZ010000002.1, from coordinate 9,407,244 downwards.
GACTCGGAGAGGCAGTGCAGCAGGGCACCATTAAAGCCAATTAGTGTGAATGTGTTCTAAAAGTGCTCCAGAAGCCAGCTCCAACCCACCAAATGGCACTAATTATGGTGCTTTTTTTTTTTTTTTAAAGCTGAAATTACAGGAGCGGTGCGCCGTTTCTCTGCGCTTTCGAAACTGCGCCGTCATCCAACTCTGTCTCTCTGCGAGCGGGGTTACTGGGGTTGTGGGGGTGGAGTGGGGGGGAACGTGCCGATGCAGCCACCACAGACTAGTAACTCGGGCTTTAGTTTTCAGTCAGCCCGCCAAATTATAAATCTCTCGGCTTGGGGTATGTTTGGGGTTTCTGGTTGGGACTTTTTCTTCTGGCAGGCGTCCACAGTCTTTCTCTGTCACACATCAGTTAACATAAACGGCATGTATTTAACACCCACATTAAACAGAAAAATCCTAACAGGGCTCCGAGCTGTCCTAATAAAAGAACAAGTACGAAACACGAAAACGGCTAAAATCAACTTCGTGTTTTAATTAATTACATCCGTTTGGAGAACTTGTTTAGGTCTGACTGGATTGATGAGCTTTAGTGGTTATTTGCGAGCTTTTATTCTGGCAGGAGCAGCACTTCCAGCAGGAGTATCATAGTGTTTCAGCTGGAATTGCCATGTAACGCAGAACTGACAGGGGTGTAAATGTTTAGAAAGGATACTTTGGATGAAACACAATGAGAAGTTGGAGAGTTGGAAGTGTTTTAAGACGTCAGCAGTCCTCTTTGGTCTTGGCTCTGCTCGTAGTAGCTGTTAGCTCGTCAGTCCGGTTCTGTTTCTCCAAACTGAGGTCAGAGCTTCCTACAACTGGTAGGATATTAATTGTTCATAACCTGTCCACAGCACCCCACTTTAAAAGATATCAGCTTTCCTTTCAGTTCAGACGGTTTGTGGTGTTTTCATTGAATTTCTAATCTAATCTCGGTTTGTCCAGGCTAAAGATAACCTCAACCCCAGTCCTAACCCGAGCCTCAGCCCGGCCTCTTGGAGACGGCAGCCTCCCAGCAGCGAACCACAACACCCGGGGAGCTCTTATGACCGGCTGACCAAGGCGGCGGGAGCCCCCTCCAGAGGGGGGGACCTGTGGTCCAGTCGAGGTCAAGGGTCGGGAACCAGAGCCGAGGGGAGGAGCGGAGCGGGAAGCAGACCGTGGAGCCACCGTCAGACTGAGCATCACTAGACAAGCTGCAGTAAAAACAGGTAGAAGGAAACAGCCTCTCTTCTCTGGATTCTTAAAGCTAATTAATTAAGGGAAAAGATGTTATTAAGTAATTTCTATTGTGCGATTTTAGAGAAAAGACAGTGTTAGTTTCTTAAAAACCAGGAACTAGAAATCACCTCACATGCTGTGTGCTAACTAAAAGAATCTGCACTGTTTTTCTGGAACTTATTTCCTAAGATTATTACTGGAAACAGCACACTCTAGTTATTTTCCCCATAATTAGCAGCAAATTACCTTGTTCCTTCTAGCAAACATGAGGCAATTATAGAGTCCGTTCGTAAAGAAGATGAATCGATATGGTTATTTTTATAATATTGAGCAATAAGCAAGAACTTTTTTTTTCCTTTTGTTTTTCGTTTCTCAACAGCAGCACAAAGCAGGGCCAAACACCAGTCTTCCATCAACTTAAGGCCACATTAGAAAACCACCATCCGCAGCATTTTCCGACAAATAAAGAAAAACCGAATAGAAGTTCGAACCACAAAGGACAACAAACCGCCGACTCGACCCTCCGAATGTGACCCTCTGCAGCTTCGGAGGTCACCCCACCAGCCCACGTTTTCCTCTTCTGCTTCGTGTTGGATGTATCATAATGTAACCCCCGAAACCTGACAAGGGAGAGGCTGGCATGCTGGGGAGGGCTGAGGGTTTTCCTGCATGCCAGAGAGGTTTTAAAAGAGTTTGTGAAAGGAGGACTCGCGAGGGGTTAGAATGGGGCTTTTTGTTTTATTTTTGTTTTCCAGAGAAACGTTACCATAACCTCAGTGGGGGTGGATTTGGAGCGTTCTCTTCAGAGTCTTCACCTTTCTTCATCACTGAAAGAGACGAACTCCGTCTTTAGTTTCTGTAACTCATCTGTTTCACCAAGCCTGGATTATCATGTAGAACCAAAACATCCTTACTTAAAATGTGACCAAAAACAGGAAGCGAATTACCCTTTTTTTTTTTTTTTTTTTTTATATATATAAACTCTTGATGTTACCATTTGTTATAATAGTTTAAAAGATGATTCACAGCTCTCTGTTCACAAACACAACTCATGAAGATGTACACAAACAACAAGCAGACGTGCGCTGATTTGAAGCGCGTGGTTATTTTGAACCCGGGCCGCTTCTTCCCGCCCGGCGTGCTGTGACCTCAGAAGTGGATTTAATTAAGGCTCTGACGTGTCGAGCGAACGTTTGCATGTTTCTAACTAATAAAAGAAAAGCACTTGAAGGGTTGTGACTTAGCAACACACTCCATTTAAAAAAAATAAAAAAATAAAAAAAAATCTACATTTTTAGCAGCACACACATCCTCTCTAAGTGGGACCTTTATTTGTTTTGTTATTTTGGTTCTCCGTAACTCGCTTCCTGTTCTGCATCGTCCTTTCCTTTTTCTTCTC